>JAWNOY010000234.1:0-18838 GCA_035045545.1 Drosophila gaucha
GCGTACCAGCAGTGTACCCATGATTTTTTTAACTATTGAAATAATTGTAATTGTCTGAAAATTCGTTGCTCTCAAAAATTAAATCTCTCCCAAACTTTGAATTGATGTAACTTGGTCAAATGAACTCCTATCGATAAAAAGTAAAGTTTTTTGAACTCGCGTTGATCCCTTCTTGATAATGGCGTACCAGCAGTGTACCCATGATTTTTTAAACTATTGAAATAATTGTAATTGTCTGAAAATTCTTTGCTCTCAAAAATTAAATCTCTCCCAAACTTTGAATTGATGTAACTTGGTCAAATGAACTCCTATCGATAAAAAGTAAAGTTTTTTGAACTCGCGTTGATCCCTTCTTGATAATGGCGTACCAGCAGTGTACCCATGATTTTTTTAAACTATTGAAATAATTGTAATTGTCTGAAAATTCGTTGCTCTCAAAAATTAAATCTCTCCCAAACTTTGAATTGATGTAACTTGGTCAAATGAACTCCTATCGATAAAAAGTAAAGTTTTTTGAACTCGCGTTGATCCCTTCTTGATAATGGCGTACCAGCAGTGTACCCATGATTTTTTAAAACTGTTGAAATAATTGTAATTGTCTGAAAATTCTTTGCTTTCAAAAATTAAATCTCTCCCAAACTTTGAATTGATGTAACTTGGTCAAATGAACTCCTATCGATAAAAAGTAAAGTTTTTTGAACTCGCGTTGATCCCTTCTTGATAATGGCGTACCAGCAGTGTACCCATGATTTTGTAAAACTATTGAAATAATTGTAATTGTCTGAAAATTCTTTGCTTTCAAAAATTAAATCTCTCCCAAACTTTGAATTGATGTAACTTGGTCAAATGAACTCCTATCGATAAAAAGTAAAGTTTTTTGAACTCGCGTTGATCCCTTCTTGATAATGGCGTACCAGCAGTGTACCCATGATTTTTTTAACTATTGAAATAATTGTAATTGTCTGAAAATTCGTTGCTCTCAAAAATTAAATCTCTCCCAAACTTTGAATTGATGTAACTTGGTCAAATGAACTCCTATCGATAAAAAGTAAAGTTTTTTGAACTCGCGTTGATCCCTTCTTGATAATGGCGTACCAGCAGTGTACCCATGATTTTGTTTAACTATTGAAATAATTGTAATTGTCTGAAAATTCTTTGCTCTCAAAAATTAAATCTCTCCCAAACTTTGAATTGATGTAACTTGGTCAAATGAACTCCTATCGATAAAAAGTAAAGTTTTTTGAACTCGCGTTGATCCCTTCTTGATAATGGCGTACCAGCAGTGTACCCATGATTTTTTTAAAACTATTGAAATAATTGTAATTGTCTGAAAATTCTTTGCTCTCAAATATTAAATCTCTCCCAAACTTTGAATTGATGTAACTTGGTCAAATGAACTCCTATCGATAAAAAGTAAAGTTTTTTGAACTCGCGTTGATCCCTTCTTGATAATGGCGTACCAGCAGTGTACCCATGATTTTTTTAACTATTGAAATAATTGTAATTGTCTGAAAATTCGTTGCTCTCAAAAATTAAATCTCTCCCAAACTTTGAATTGATGTAACTTGGTCAAATGAACTCCTATCGATAAAAAGTAAAGTTTTTTGAACTCGCGTTGATCCCTTCTTGATAATGGCGTACCAGCAGTGTACCCATGATTTTTTAAACTATTGAAATAATTGTAATTGTCTGAAAATTCTTTGCTCTCAAAAATTAAATCTCTCCCAAACTTTGAATTGATGTAACTTGGTCAAATGAACTCCTATCGATAAAAAGTAAAGTTTTTTGAACTCGCGTTGATCCCTTCTTGATAATGGCGTACCAGCAGTGTACCCATGATTTTTTTAAACTATTGAAATAATTGTAATTGTCTGAAAATTCGTTGCTCTCAAAAATTAAATCTCTCCCAAACTTTGAATTGATGTAACTTGGTCAAATGAACTCCTATCGATAAAAAGTAAAGTTTTTTGAACTCGCGTTGATCCCTTCTTGATAATGGCGTACCAGCAGTGTACCCATGATTTTTTTAAACTATTGAAATAATTGTAATTGTCTGAAAATTCTTTGCTCTCAAATATTAAATCTCTCCCAAACTTTGAATTGATGTAACTTGGTCAAATGAACTCCTATCGATAAAAAGTAAAGTTTTTTGAACTCGCGTTGATCCCTTCTTGATAATGGCGTACCAGCAGTGTACCCATGATTTTTTTAACTATTGAAATAATTGTAATTGTCTGAAAATTCGTTGCTCTCAAAAATTAAATCTCTCCCAAACTTTGAATTGATGTAACTTGGTCAAATGAACTCCTATCGATAAAAAGTAAAGTTTTTTGAACTCGCGTTGATCCCTTCTTGATAATGGCGTACCAGCAGTGTACCCATGATTTTTTTGAACTATTGAAATAATTGTAATTGTCTGAAAATTCTTTGCTCTCAAATATTAAATCTCTCCCAAACTTTGAATTGATGTAACTTGGTCAAATGAACTCCTATCGATAAAAAGTAAAGTTTTTTGAACTCGCGTTGATCCCTTCTTGATAATGGCGTACCAGCAGTGTACCCATGATTTTTTTAACTATTGAAATAATTGTAATTGTCTGAAAATTCGTTGCTCTCAAAAATTAAATCTCTCCCAAACTTTGAATTGATGTAACTTGGTCAAATGAACTCCTATCGATAAAAAGTAAAGTTTTTTGAACTCGCGTTGATCCCTTCTTGATAATGGCGTACCAGCAGTGTACCCATGATTTTTTTAACCTATTGAAATAATTGTAATTGTCTGAAAATTCGTTGCTCTCAAATATTAAATCTCTCCCAAACTTTGAATTGATGTAACTTGGTCAAATGAACTCCTATCGATAAAAAGTAAAGTTTTTTGAACTCGCGTTGATCCCTTCTTGATAATGGCGTACCAGCAGTGTACCCATGATTTTTTTGAACTATTGAAATAATTGTAATTGTCTGAAAATTCTTTGCTCTCAAATATTAAATCTCTACCAAACTTTGAATTGATGTAACTTGGTCAAATGAACTCCTATCGATAAAAAGTAAAGTTTTTTGAACTCGCGTTGATCCCTTCTTGATAATGGCGTACCAGCAGTGTACCCATGATTTTTTTAACTATTGAAATAATTGTAATTGTCTGAAAATTCGTTGCTCTCAAATATTAAATCTCTCCCAAACTTTGAATTGATGTAACTTGGTCAAATGAACTCCTATCGATAAAAAGTAAAGTTTTTTGAACTCGCGTTGATCCCTTCTTGATAATGGCGTACCAGCAGTGTACCCATGATTTTTTTTAATTATTGAAATAATTGTAATTGTCTGAAAATTCGTTGCTCTCAAATATTAAATCTCTCCCAAACTTTGAATTGATGTAACTTGGTCAAATGAACTCCTATCGATAAAAAGTAAAGTTTTTTGAACTCGCGTTGATCCCTTCTTGATAATGGCGTACCAGCAGTGTACCCATGATTTTTTTGACCTATTGAAATAATTGTAATTGTCTGAAAATTCTTTGCTCTCAAATATTAAATCTCTACCAAACTTTGAATTGATGTAACTTGGTCAAATGAACTCCTATCGATAAAAAGTAAAGTTTTTTGAACTCGCGTTGATCCCTTCTTGATAATGGCGTACCAGCAGTGTACCCATGATTTTTTTTAATTATTGAAATAAATGTAATTGTCTGAAAATTCGTTGCTCTCAAATTTTAAATCACTCCCAAACTTTGAATTGATGTAACTTGGTCAAATGAACTCCTATCGATAAAAAGTAAAGTTTTTTGAACTCGCGTTGATCCCTTCTTGATAATGGCGTACCAGCAGTGTACCCATGATTTTTTTAACTATTGAAATAATTGTAATTGTCTGAAAATTCGTTGCTCTCAAATTTTAAATCTCTCCCAAACTTTGAATTGATGTAACTTGGTCAAATGAACTCCTATCGATAAAAAGTAAAGTTTTTTGAACTCGCGTTGATCCCTTCTTGATAATGGCGTACCAGCAGTGTACCCATGATTTTTTTTAACTATTGAAATAATTGTAATTGTCTGAAAATTCGTTGCTCTCAAATATTAAATCTCTCCCAAACTTTGAATTGATGTAACTTGGTCAAATGAACTCCTATCGATAAAAAGTAAAGTTTTTTGAACTCGCGTTGATCCCTTCTTGATAATGGCGTACCAGCAGTGTACCCATGATTTTTTTGACCTATTGAAATAATTGTAATTGTCTGAAAATTCTTTGCTCTCAAATATTAAATCTCTACCAAACTTTGAATTGATGTAACTTGGTCAAATGAACTCCTATCGATAAAAAGTAAAGTTTTTGAACTCGCGTTGATCCCTTCTTGATAATGGCGTACCAGCAGTGTACCCATGATTTTTTTAACTATTGAAATAATTGTAATTGTCTGAAAATTCGTTGCTCTCAAATATTAAATCTCTCCCAAACTTTGAATTGATGTAACTTGGTCAAATGAACTCCTATCGATAAAAAGTAAAGTTTTTTGAACTCGCGTTGATCCCTTCTTGATAATGGCGTACCAGCAGTGTACCCATGATTTTTTTTAATTATTGAAATAATTGTAATTGTCTGAAAATTCGTTGCTCTCAAATTTTAAATCACTCCCAAACTTTGAATTGATGTAACTTGGTCAAATGAACTCCTATCGATAAAAAGTAAAGTTTTTTGAACTCGCGTTGATCCCTTCTTGATAATGGCGTACCAGCAGTGTACCCATGATTTTTTTAACTATTGAAATAATTGTAATTGTCTGAAAATTCGTTGCTCTCAAATATTAAATCTCTCCCAAACTTTGAATTGATGTAACTTGGTCAAATGAACTCCTATCGATAAAAAGTAAAGTTTTTTGAACTCGCGTTGATCCCTTCTTGATAATGGCGTACCAGCAGTGTACCCATGATTTTTTTGACCTACTGAAATAATTGTAATTGTCTGAAAATTCTTTGCTCTCAAATATTAAATCTCTACCAAACTTTGAATTGATGTAACTTGGTCAAATGAACTCCTATCGATAAAAAGTAAAGTTTTTTGAACTCGCGTTGATCCCTTCTTGATAATGGCGTACCAGCAGTGTACCCATGATTTTTTTTAATTATTGAAATAATTGTAATTGTCTGAAAATTCGTTGCTCTCAAATTTTAAATCTCTCCCAAACTTTGAATTGATGTAACTTGGTCAAATGAACTCCTATCGATAAAAAGTAAAGTTTTTTGAACTCGCGTTGATCCCTTCTTGATAATGGCGTACCAGCAGTGTACCCATGATTTTTTTGACCTACTGAAATAATTGTAATTGTCTGAAAATTCTTTGCTCTCAAATATTAAATCTCTACCAAACTTTGAATTGATGTAACTTGGTCAAATGAACTCCTATCGATAAAAAGTAAAGTTTTTTGAACTCGCGTTGATCCCTTCTTGATAATGGCGTACCAGCAGTGTACCCATGATTTTTTTAATTATTGAAATAATTGTAATTGTCTGAAAATTCGTTGCTCTCAAATATTAAATCTCTCCCAAACTTTGAATTGATGTAACTTGGTCAAATGAACTCCTATCGATAAAAAGTAAAGTTTTTTGAACTCGCGTTGATCCCTTCTTGATAATGGCGTACCAGCAGTGTACCCATGATTTTTTTTAATTATTGAAATAAATGTAATTGTCTGAAAATTCGTTGCTCTCAAATTTTAAATCACTCCCAAACTTTGAATTGATGTAACTTGGTCAAATGAACTCCTATCGATAAAAAGTAAAGTTTTTTGAACTCGCGTTGATCCCTTCTTGATAATGGCGTACCAGCAGTGTACCCATGATTTTTTTTACCTATTGAAATAATTGTAATTGTCTGAAAATTCGATGCTCTCAAATATTAAATCTCTCCCAAACTTTGAATTGATGTAACTTGGTCAAATGAACTCCTATCGATAAAAAGTAAAGTTTTTTGAACTCGCGTTGATCCCTTCTTGATAATGGCGTACCAGCAGTGTACCCATGATTTTTTTGACCTACTGAAATAATTGTAATTGTCTGAAAATTCTTTGCTCTCAAATATTAAATCTCTACCAAACTTTGAATTGATGTAACTTGGTCAAATGAACTCCTATCGATAAAAAGTAAAGTTTTTTGAACTCGCGTTGATCCCTTCTTGATAATGGCGTACCAGCAGTGTACCCATGATTTTTTTTAATTATTGAAATAATTGTAATTGTCTGAAAATTCGTTGCTCTCAAATTTTAAATCACTCCCAAACTTTGAATTGATGTAACTTGGTCAAATGAACTCCTATCGATAAAAAGTAAAGTTTTTGAACTCGCGTTGATCCCTTCTTGATAATGGCGTACCAGCAGTGTACCCATGATTTTTTTGACCTACTGAAATAATTGTAATTGTCTGAAAATTCTTTGCTCTCAAATATTAAATCTCTACCAAACTTTGAATTGATGTAACTTGGTCAAATGAACTCCTATCGATAAAAAGTAAAGTTTTTTGAACTCGCGTTGATCCCTTCTTGATAATGGCGTACCAGCAGTGTACCCATGATTTTTTTTAATTATTGAAATAAATGTAATTGTCTGAAAATTCGTTGCTCTCAAATTTTAAATCACTCCCAAACTTTGAATTGATGTAACTTGGTCAAATGAACTCCTATCTATAAAAAGTAAAGTTTTTTGAACTCGCGTTGATCCCTTCTTGATAATGGCGTACCAGCAGTGTACCCATGATTTTTTTTAATTATTGAAATAATTGTAATTGTCTGAAAATTCGTTGCTCTCAAATTTTAAATCACTCCCAAACTTTGAATTGATGTAACTTGGTCAAATGAACTCCTATCGATAAAAAGTAAAGTTTTTGAACTCGCGTTGATCCCTTCTTGATAATGGCGTACCAGCAGTGTACCCATGATTTTTTTTACCTATTGAAATAATTGTAATTGTCTGAAAATTCTTTGCTCTCAAATATTAAATCTCTACCAAACTTTGAATTGATGTAACTTGGTCAAATGAACTCCTATCGATAAAAAGTAAAGTTTTTGAACTCGCGTTGATCCCTTCTTGATAATGGCGTACCAGCAGTGTACCCATGATTTTTTTTAATTATTGAAATAAATGTAATTGTCTGAAAATTCGTTGCTCTCAAATTTTAAATCACTCCCAAACTTTGAATTGATGTAACTTGGTCAAATGAACTCCTATCTATAAAAAGTAAAGTTTTTTGAACTCGCGTTGATCCCTTCTTGATAATGGCGTACCAGCAGTGTACCCATGATTTTTTTTACCTATTGAAATAATTGTAATTGTCTGAAAATTCGTTGCTCTCAAATTTTAAATCACTCCCAAACTTTGAATTGATGTAACTTGGTCAAATGAACTCCTATCGATAAAAAGTAAAGTTTTTTGAACTCGCGTTGATCCCTTCTTGATAATGGCGTACCAGCAGTGTACCCATGATTTTTTTGACCTACTGAAATAATTGTAATTGTCTGAAAATTCTTTGCTCTCAAATATTAAATCTCTACCAAACTTTGAATTGATGTAACTTGGTCAAATGAACTCCTATCGATAAAAAGTAAAGTTTTTTGAACTCGCGTTGATCCCTTCTTGATAATGGCGTACCAGCAGTGTACCCGTGATTTTTTTTAATTATTGAAATAAATGTAATTGTCTGAAAATTCGTTGCTCTCAAATTTTAAATCACTCCCAAACTTTGAATTGATGTAACTTGGTCAAATGAACTCCTATCGATAAAAAGTAAAGTTTTTTGAACTCGCGTTGATCCCTTCTTGATAATGGCGTACCAGCAGTGTACCCATGATTTTTTTTAATTATTGGAATAAATGTAATTGTCTGAAAATTCGTTGCTCTCAAATTTTAAATCACTCCCAAACTTTGAATTGATGTAACTTGGTCAAATGAACTCCTATCGATAAAAAGTAAAGTTTTTGAACTCGCGTTGATCCCTTCTTGATAATGGCGTACCAGCAGTGTACCCATGATTTTTTTTACCTATTGAAATAATTGTAATTGTCTGAAAATTCGTTGCTCTCAAATTTTAAATCACTCCCAAACTTTGAATTGATGTAACTTGGTCAAATGAACTCCTATCGATAAAAAGTAAAGTTTTTTGAACTCGCGTTGATCCCTTCTTGATAATGGCGTACCAGCAGTGTACCCATGATTTTTTTTAATTATTGGAATAAATGTAATTGTCTGAAAATTCGTTGCTCTCAAATTTTAAATCACTCCCAAACTTTGAATTGATGTAACTTGGTCAAATGAACTCCTATCTATAAAAAGTAAAGTTTTTGAACTCGCGTTGATCCCTTCTTGATAATGGCGTACCAGCAGTGTACCCATGATTTTTTTTACCTATTGAAATAATTGTAATTGTCTGAAAATTCTTTGCTCTCAAATTTTAAATCACTCCCAAACTTTGAATTGATGTAACTTGGTCAAATGAACTCCTATCGATAAAAAGTAAAGTTTTTTGAACTCGCGTTGATCCCTTCTTGATAATGGCGTACCAGCAGTGTACCCATGATTTTTTTGACCTACTGAAATAATTGTAATTGTCTGAAAATTCTTTGCTCTCAAATATTAAATCTCTACCAAACTTTGAATTGATGTAACTTTTATCGATAAAAAGTAAAGTTTTTTGAACTCGCGTTGATCCCTTCTTGATAATGGCGTACCAGCAGTGTACCCATGATTTTTTTTAATTATTGAAATAAATGTAATTGTCTGAAAATTCTTTGCTCTCAAATTTTAAATCACTCCCAAACTTTGAATTGATGTAACTTGGTCAAATGAACTCCTATCGATAAAAAGTAAAGTTTTTGAACTCGCGTTGATCCCTTCTTGATAATGGCGTACCAGCAGTGTACCCATGATTTTTTTTTACCTATTGAAATAATTGTAATTGTCTGAAAATTCTTTGCTCTCAAATATTAAATCTCTACCAAACTTTGAATTGATGTACGTTGGTCAAATGAACTCCTATCGATAAAAAGTAAGAAAGCTATAGTCGGGTCTGCCCGACTACGAGATCCCCTGAACCAAGTCCGAGCTGATGTTTTAAACAACCTAGCTTACATCTTTTATCTATACATATTACCTCTGCTCTCATATACACATGCACACATACACACAGGCACGCATATACACATGCACACATATACACATACACACATATACACATGCACACATATACATTTGCACACATTTGTATACACATCAGTGTTGCCAACTTTTGTTGAGCAAAAAAAGCTAGATCAAGAAAAAAGCTTAATTTTCGAAGCAAATTTTGTATGATTTGTAGGAAAATGTATTGAATTCCTCAATTTTTCTGCAAAATTTTTCTTAATAAAAAAAAATGTCTTCATATTAATTTGACAACCTTTTTGTTTTGCTGACCACAAAAATTTTTCTGAAATTTTCACCATTTTGTATTGAATTTTATAAGAAATCATGCAAATATTAAGTCAAATTAAAAACAGCTAAATCGGTTTTTTAAAAAGCTATATTTTCCGCTATCCGCGGTTTTGGAATTTTTTCCGCAATTGCTCTTTCATAAAAGCCCGGTTTGACAGGAAAAAAGCTGATTTGGCAACAGTGATACACATGCACACATATACATATCATACACAGAAGTACGCGCGCCGATTTCTGCTTAGTTGATTTGAATGTATGTGTGCACACGTACAGGCTGATGCCGCGTGCTTTTACAATGTTTCCTTTAATAACTTCTGTATTACTTAACGGATTTGAATGCAATTTTCTGCATTGAATGCTATTAATTTATTGAAAATACGGTTTTCACTAAAAAAATTAGAAAAAATTTAATTGTGGCTTTAATAGTGTACCCATGATTTTTTTGACCTACTGAAATAATTGTAATTGTCTGAAAATTCTTTGCTCTCAAATATTAAATCTCTACCAAACTTTGAATTGATGTAACTTGGTCAAATGAACTCATATCGATAAAAAGTCAAGTTTTTTGAACTCGCGTTGATCCCTTCTTGATAATGGCGTACCAGCAGTGAACCCGTGATTTTTTTTAATTATTGAAATAAATGTAATTGTCTGAAAATTCTTTGCTCTCAAATTTTAAATCACTCCCAAACTTTGAATTGATGTAACTTGGTCAAATGAACTTCTATCGATAAAAATTAAAGTTTTTTGAACTCGCGTTGATCCCTTCTTGATAATGGCGTACCAGCAGTGAACCCGTGATTTTTTTTTAATTATTGAAATAAATGTAATTGTCTGAAAATTCTTTGCTCTCAAATTTTAAATCACTCCCAAACTTTGAATTCATGTAACTTGGTCAAATGAACTCCTATCGATAAAAATTAAAGTTTTTTGAACTCGCGTTGATCCCTTCTTGATAATGGCGTACCAGCAGTGTACCCATGATTTTTTTGACCTACTGAAATAATTGTAATTGTCTGAAAATTCGTTGCTCTCAAATTTTAAATCACTCCCAAACTTTTAATTGATGTAACTTGGTCAAATGAACTCCTATCTATAAAAAGTAAAGTTTTTTGAACTCGCGTTGATCCCTTCTTGATAATGGCGTACCAGCAGTGTACCCGTGATTTTTTTTAATTATTGAAATAAATGTAATTGTCTGAAAATTCGTTGCTCTCAAATTTTAAATCACTCCCAAACTTTGAATTGATGTAACTTGGTCAAATGAACTCCTATCGTTAAAACGTAAAGTTTTTGAACTCGCGTTGATCCCTTCTTGATAATGGCGTACCAGCAGTGTACCCATGATTTGTTTTACCTATTGAAATAATTGTAATTGTCTGAAAATTCTTTGCTCTCAAATATTAAATCTCTACCAAACTTTGAATTGATGTAACTTGGTCAAATGAACTCCTATCGATAAAAAGTAAAGTTTTTGAACTCGCGTTGATCCCTTCTTGATAATGGCGTACCAGCAGTGTACCCATGATTTTTTTAATTATTGGAATAAATGTTATTGTCTGAAAATTCGTTGCTCTCAAATTTTAAATCACTCCCAAACTTTTAATTGATGTAACTTGGTCAAATGAACTCCTATCTATAAAAAGTAAAGTTTTTCGAACTCGCGTTGATCCCTTCTTGATAATGGCGTACCAGCAGTGTACCCATGATTTTTTTACCTATTGAAATAATTGTAATTGTCTGAAAATTCGTTGCTCTCAAATTTTAAATCACTCCCAAACTTTGAATTGATGTAACTTGTTCAAATGAACTCCTATCGATAAAAAGTAAAGTTTTTGAACTCGCGTTGATCCCTTCTTGATAATGGCGTACCAGCAGTGAACCCGTGATTTTTTTTAATTATTGAAATAAATGTAATTGTCTGAAAATTCTTTGCTCTCAAATTTTAAATCACTCCCAAACTTTGAATTGATGTAACTTGGTCAAATGAACTCCTATCGATAAAAAGTAAAGTTTTTTGAACTCGCGTTGATCCCTTCTTGATAATGGCGTACCAGCAGTGGTAGCATGGGAAGCACACACCACCCCAGCCGGGAGACAGAAATGGCAAGGCCCAGGCCAGCTCCAAGAAGGCAAATGGAAGGCCCGAGGACCCACATCCAGAACCCAGCGAGGGCATGCCGCGTGTGTGGCCAAGAGGGCCACTGGGCAATAGAGTGCCGAAATGCCATGCTGGAGTTTTGCTGGCAATGTGAGCGGATTGGAGTCAGGACGCACGCGTGTTGCCAGTCGGGAACCCAGCGGCACCCGCCATCCAGGGGCGAGCGGGAACCGCAACGAGGAGGCCCCAGACGCCAGTAGGCGACATCTACGACGAGGGTGCACAACTTTCGGCGACGGTTAAAATCGGCGCAAAGTGACGGAGAATTGAATCAGGACTGACCCAGAAAAAGTAACGGCGATCGCAGAATTAAAGCCACCATCAATCATTAAGGAGCTGAGGCAACAACAGTGCATCCCCTGAATGCGTTACTGAAGAAAGGCACCAAGTGGGAGTGGACAGAAGAACGGCAAAAGGCTTTCGAGACCGTTAGAGCCAAACTAACAGAAGCTCCGGTGCTGGCATGCCCAGATTTCTCCAAGACATTTTGTTTGCAAACAGATGCAAGCAACTATGGGCTTGGAGCGATATTGACGCAAACATCAGAGGATGTGGAGCGCGTCATATCGTATGCCAGCAGAACACTCAATAGTGCGGAATTATTCTGCCACCGAGAAGGAGTGTCTGGCAATAATCTGAGGCATCCGGAAGATGAGGCCATATCTGGAGGGATATCACTTCACCGAGATAACGGATCACACGGCGTTGAAGTGGCTCAACTCTATCGAGAGTCCATCAGGAAGGATTACTAGATGGGCGCTGGAGCTGCAACAATTTGACTTTGAGGTCAAATATCGGAAGGGCAATCTGAATGTTGTGGCAGACGCATTATCGCGACAGCCAATGCGAGAGGAGACATGTCGGGTGCTAGTGGACACTGAGGGGCAAACAAGCGACCAGTGTCCATGGATCCAGAAGCTGCGGCGGGAGCTGAAGATGAAGCCCCAGAAATTCCCAGACTATGTGGAAGAAGCGGGAGAAGTGTACCGGCATATCCCACATCAGGCCGGACACGAGGATGTGGCAGCATGGAAACTGTGCGTACCAAAAGGCAAGCGAGCACAGGTGCTGAAGGAGAACCACGACGCAACGGCGGCGGGACACCTTGGAAGCCGGAAAACGATTGCACGAGTGGCAACTCGCTACTATTGGCCCGGGCTGTACAGGGATGTGCGCATATATGTGCAGAAATGCGAACTGTGTCAGCGGTATAAGCCGAGCCAACTCCAGGCTGCGGGCAAGATGCTGACACAGATCCCTGAGGAGCCGTGGGCCACCGTGTGCGCCGACTTCGTGGGACCTCTGCCTAGGTCCAAGCATGGGAATACCATGCTAGTGGTGTTCGTCGACAGATTCTCCAAGTGGACGGAAATGGTGCCCCTCCGAAGCGCTAACACAGCGACGCTGCAAAAATCATTTCGGGAGCGGATCTTGGCCCGATTCGGCGCACCCAAGGTGCTCATCACTGATAATGGGACACAATTCACTAGCCGAGCATTTAAAACTGTTCTGAAGGAGCTTGGGGTTAGACATCAGTTGACGGCGCCATATACGCCGCAAGAAAACCCGACGGAGCGAGCAAATCGTACAGTGAAGACGATGATTGCGCAGTTTGCGGGGAGCAACCAGCGGGGCTGGGACGAGACGCTGCCGGAGTTGACATTGGCAGTCAACAGCAGTGTCTCAGCATCAACTGGCTACAGAGCAGCCTTCCTGACGCAGGGACGAGAGCCGAGGCTGCCCAAAGCACTGTACGACGAAGTAAAAGTGGGCACCGGGCAAGCAACGCAAAGCCCAACGGAGAGAGCGACCAAGATGGCAGAGGTGTTCCAGGTTGTAAGGCGCAGCTTGGAGAAGGCTGCGCAAGATCAGGCGAGACACTACAACCTACGGCGGCGGCCATGGAAACCGGCCATTGGGGACCAGGTGTGGGCAAAGGAGCGACACCTGTCCAATGCTGCAGACGGCTTCGCAGCAAAACTAGCTCCACGGTATGGAGGCCCATATACCGTGGTTGGTTTCATCTCGCCGGTGATCTGTAAAATGGAAGCAGAAACGGGCAAGCGAACGAGAACGGCTCATATAGCCGACCTGAAGCCATGTAAGGCATCAGGTGAGCAAAATGCCTCAACGGCAGAGGGAAATTAAAATTTCTTTTTCTTCTTCAATATAAAAATTAAAATTTTAATAAGTTGAGATAGGGAAAGCATTAGCAATGCATAGACAAACAGCATTTGCAAAGTTAGCAAAAACAAAGCGCAAGCAAGAGCTAATTGCACGCACCAATACTCGCACAGGCGCAAAAGAAAAAAAAAACACGCGCAAGCGTGGGAAGTATGCACAAGCAAAAACAGGCAAGAACAAAATGCATACACATATACACGCGCAAGCGCAGACAGTAGGCAATAGTCGAATTGCCGAAAAAGCGAGAATGCAAGACGAGCAGCGGAAGAAAAGGGCAATGAACTGCCGAATGCTGCGCCGCTCGTAAGCGTGCGCACAAAATGCACGCACATAGACACGCGCAAGCGTGGGAAGTATGCACAAGCAAAAACAGGCAACAACAAAATGCATACACATATACACGCGCAAGCGCAGACAGTAGGCAATAGCCGAATTGCGCAACAACAAAAGGACAATGGCGAAGAGAAAAACCGACTGAGCGGCGCGCATAGCAACAGCGGATTCAGCGATAAGGCGAGGCTTTTAGAAGAGTGCGAGCGAGAAAAGAGAGGGCACAAAGGAACCGCTAGGCGCCACCGACGCCCACACTCACGCCCGAAGGGTATAAAAGGGGGCCGCTGGCACGAGCTCGGCCTATTCAAAAACAATATGGAACACAACAAGGAGCAGTCACAGCAAACAGCGGCCGGCGCCCCGAACTACGGCGTCGGTAAAGTTCACCCGGCCGATCCTCGCCTGTTGGCCAGCGATATTGCTGGAGCTGCAGGCGGACGAGGAGAAGGGCCGGTAACTGAACCGGTGTCGCAGCGTCGGGCACGCCGGAACGTGGTCCGTCGACCACCTGTGCGACTGCCATTTCACCCGCGGAAGGCCGGTAGAAGATTAAGGCGGCACCCAGCCTACCTTACGGTGTGGACATCACCGGACCTAGAGGAGCCAGCGCCATCACCGGGATCATGGGCGCCGGCAAGCTCAGAGTGCAGCGGAACGAGCGGAGGATGGGCGACGCCCCGGTCCGAGGACGAGGGATGGGCAACGCCATACTGGCCGGGCGACGAAACGCGCAGAGGATGGGCGACGCCTCAGTTCGATGACGATGGTGGGGACACCGGCGGCCGCAACATACTTGCCGGACTGGGAAAGTGATGGGCCCTGCATCAAGAATGGGAGATATTCGCCGCTGGCCACGTGGGAGCCGGCACGGCCACCCACCCCATACCGCAGCCAGGAGGCCGACATCGGCGAGGCGGTGGTCATTTCCGATTCGGAGGAGTCAGGAGCGGAAGCGGCAGAGGACGACGTGATCGTCATCTCGTCGGACTCCGAAGGAGTGGTGGGACCGGAGCCACCGACGGTCGCGTGGCGACGAAGGTCGAAGATCCGCGATGGCTTCGTGTGCCACGAAGTCCATGTGGACATTTGCTGGCGAGAGGCGGTCGAGGCGTGGCCGCCAGGCTTTTCGCTGGAGGAGCAGCAGCAGCAGCATCAGCCGACGCAGCAGCAGCAGCATCAGCTACCGCAACAACAACAACAGCAGCAGCAGCAGTCTCCTCAACAGCAGCAGCAGGACAAGGAGGAGTGGAGGCCAATCCGGCTACCGCTGTCAGGCCGTCCGACGCTGCAGCGGCAGCAGTCGGAACCAACGGCCCCGGGAACGGTGCGCCCAAGGTGGCGGAAGACGAGTGGCCGATGGAGGTGGTGGAGCATCTACGGCGCACCAAAACCCCACAGGGCCGATCAGCGCGAATTGTGTGGGCAGACGGTTGCCGATACCGTGTGCGCCACTCGCGCGGGGGCCGACGTGTATACAGGTATATACGAGGAGGGGAAGGGGAAGGGGAAAGAGAGAGAGAGAGCGTATTAAAATTGGAATGACACAGATATATCGTTTACTCACGGCGGGGTGAAAGGGGCGAAGTAACATCAGCTGAAAAAGAAAGAAAAAGAAAAGGGGTAGTATTTTTCACGCGGAGTGAAGATAATGGAACCCGGCTAACCTTTTTTTCTTTTCGCACACAAGAAGGGATCAACGCGAGTTCAAAAAACTTTACTTTTCATCGATCGGAGTTCATTTGACCAAGTTACATCAATTCAAAGTTTGGTATAGATTTAATATTTGACAGTGTAACGAACCTTCGGTTATTCCGAGTCTAAACCGGGCTGAGTTTCAGTCGACTGTGAATTCGTGCCAAAAATATTTATAATTGTAGGCACCTGCGATAGTAATAAGTCTTGTTATGGTTTGAGTTTGAGCGGTATATTTTGGACTTTGATTGGCTTATTTCTAAGTATTTGTACAACTGTTTGTTTTCCTGTGTAAGGCACTCCTGCTATCCGCAAGAATTCGCCTCCTATGAACACACTGCGTGATTCGCTATTTGCGAGGCACTCCGGCTTTCCGAGTGCGCTACGTCTCTCTTACACGCACAAGATTCGCTCTGGGCACACCGGGTTATCGCCAGGATACGCTTCTGTATACTCCGGCGATCCGCACGGATTTCATACAGGCTCTCCTACTACCGGATTCACCTTAAGCACTCCGACGTATTCGTAAGAGACGGCGTACTCACTCCGAGTACGCACAAATACGGCGCAAATAGCACACACTCACTCCAAGATTTGCCAAAGCTACCTAACTGCTAGAGCTGTCCACCAATGTCTTGTCTTGGTGGCAGTCGTTGCTGAATGTCCTTCGGCGTGAGGTCCTATGGTGTTGTTCTGATGTCCTTCGATGTCCTTGCGTATCCCTCGATGTCCCTCGATGGCCCGTTGTTCGTCTGTGTGTGCGACACGAGCCCATTGCTGAATAGCCGAGTGCGACAGAGAGCCACTCCTGTGCGTCTGTGTCGCGTTCGGCGTAGCTGGGTTTACTCCAACCGTTATGGAGTTTGCTGTGAGGAGCTGGGCCGTTATATATATATGCCTATATATATATAACTCCCTGGCCCATCATATGTTCCTCACACTCCCCTCTTCCTTCGGGAAAACACGATGCCTTCGTGTTTTAAACGTCCCGTCAAAGTGTCGATTGCAAGCAGTGCAGGGATGCATTTCTTCACCTGTTAACAGCCAGCAGTGACGTATTTGGATGACGTGCTGTTAGCTCTCGCCGCTGTTAATGGTGATCTTCTGTTAACAGTGATCTGTTGTTAACAGTGATCTGCTGTTAACAGCACGCAGGGTTGCATTTGGATGGTCGACTCACTTTTGCGTTAGCTAGTTGTGAGACGTTGTTTTGCGCCCCAAATTGCACTCCCAAATTTTGAATTGATGGAACTTGGTCAAATGAACTCCTACCGATAAAAAGTAAAGTTTTTTGAACTCGCGTTGATCCCTTCTTGATAATGGCGTACCAGCAGTGTACCCATGATTTTTTTGACCTACTGAAATAATTGTAATTGTTGAAAATTCTTTGCTCTCAAATATTAAATCTCTACCAAACTTTGAATGGATGTATGTTGGTCAAATGAACTCTGATAGATATAAAGTAAAGTTTTCTGAACTCGCGTTGATCCCTTCTTCATAATGGCGTACCAGCAGTGTACCCGTGATTTTTTTTAATTATTGAAATAAATGTAATTGTCTGAAAATTCGTTGCTCTCAAGTTTTAAATCACTCCCTCAAATGAACTCCTATCGATAAAAAGTAAAGTTTTTTGAACTCGCGTTGATCCCTTCTTGATAATAGCGTACCAGCAGTGTACCCATGATTTTTTTGACCTACTGAAATAATTGTAATTGTCTGAAAATTCTTTGCTCTTAAATATTAAATGTCTACCAAACTTTGAATTGATGTAACTTGGTCAAATAAACTCCTATCGATAAAAAGTAAAGTTTTTTGAACTCGCGTTGATCCCTTCTTGATAATGGCGTACTAGCAGTGTACCCGTGATTTTTTTTAATTATTGAAATAAATGTAATTGTCTGAAAATTCGTTGCTCTCAAATTTTAAATCACTCCCAAACTTTGAATTGATGTAACTTGTTCAAATGAATCGATAAAAAGTAAAGTTTTTGAACTCGCGTTGATCCCTTCTTGATAATGGCGTACCAGCAGTGAACCCGTGTTTTTTTTACCTATTGTAATAATTGTAATTGTCTGAAAATTCGTTGATCTCAAATTTTAAACTCCTTGATAATGGCGTACCAGCTGTGTACCCGTGATTTTTTTAAATTATTGAAATAAATGTAGTTGTCTGAAAATTCGTTGCTCTCAAATTTTAAATCACTCCCAAACTTTGAATTGATGTAACTTGGTCAAATGAATCGATAAAAAGTAAAGTTTTTGAACTCGCGTTGATCCCTTCTTGATAATGGCGTACCAGCAGTGAACCCGTGTTTTTTTTACCTATTGTAATAATTGTAATTGTCTGAAAATTCGTTGATCTCAAATTTTAAACTCCTGTGGATAAAAAGTAAAGTTTTTTGAACTCGCGTTGATCCCATCTTGATAACGGCGTACCAGCAGTGAACCCGTGATTTTTTTTAATTATTGGAATAAATGTTATTGTCTGAAAATTCGTTGCTCTCAAATTTTAAATCACTCCCAAACTTTTAATTGATGTAACTTGGTCAAATGAACTCCTATCTATAAAAAGTAAAGTTTTTTGAACTCGCGTTGATCCCTTCTTGATAATGGCGTACCAGCAGTATACCCATGATTTGTTTGACCTACTGAAATAATTGTAATTGTTTGAAAATTCTTTGCTCTCAAATATTAAATCTATAACAAACTTTGAATTGATGTAACTTGGTCAAATGAACTCCTATCGATAAAAAGTAAAGTTTTTTAACTCGCGTTGATCCCTTCTTGATAATGGCGTACCAGCAGTGTACCCATGATTTTTTGACCTACTGAAATAATTGTAATTGTCTGAAAATTCTTTGCTCTCAAATATTAAATCTCTACCAAACTTTGAATGGATGTATGTCGGTCAAATGAACTCTGATCGATATAAAGTAAAGTTTTCTGAACTCGCGTTGATCCCTTCTTCATAATGGCGTACCAGCAGTGTACCCGTGATTTTTTTAATTATTGAAATAAA
>JAWNOY010000235.1:0-29223 GCA_035045545.1 Drosophila gaucha
CTCAAAAGTGAAATCTC
Organism: Drosophila gaucha; assembly: GCA_035045545.1. Classification (NCBI taxonomy): domain Eukaryota; kingdom Metazoa; phylum Arthropoda; class Insecta; order Diptera; family Drosophilidae; genus Drosophila; species Drosophila gaucha. Next base: position 18 of record JAWNOY010000235.1, read on the forward strand.
CAACAATCTTTAAAATGCTGTATCTAAAGTAAAGTAACGTTTTTAGACTCTGTTCCCAAAGGGAAAAAGAGTCTATTGGATTTGTGCAATGTCCGTCTTGCTGTCTGTCCGTCTGTCTGTATGAACGAGCAGTATTTGGACACTATAGAAGCTAGAGACTTGTAATTTGGAATATATGTGCAAGTAAATCACCCGGAATAAGAAATATATATAATTGCTAGAGCATCCAAATTTGGCATGTGGGATACTGTTGACATCCTCTTAAGATAAATCAAAAGTTATGTATCCACGTCTTGTGGGGCGTGGCAAATATATATACTAGTATCCTACCTCTACCAAAAAATATATGTTATATAAAGCTAAGCCCATTTGGGGCGTGGCAAATAGGGTAAAACTGTATATCCTACAGTCTTAGAGGTAGAGCATCCAAATTTGATATGTGGGTTACTGTTCATGAAATTTAAATTTACGAAAAAAAAAAATGAATAATAATCATAATGTAACCTTTGAACTGGGTTAAATCTTATAAAGACGTACCAGCAAAGCCACCATGAGTTTTTGTGACCTATTGAAATAAATGTCATTGTCTGAAGATTCGTTTTCCTCAAAAATTTAATCTCTCCCAACTTTGAATGGCTATATCTTAAGTAAAGTAGAGTTTATAGAGCTTGTGTTGATCCACTCTTTTTAATGTTTTGAAATATATATATGTTGTCTCAAAAAATAAGTCTGTTCCGATTTTGAATTGCTGTAACTTGGTTAATTAAACTCCTTACGATAAAAAGTAAAGTCTTTCGAGCTTGTATTGATCCCCTAATTATTATGGCGTTCCAGCAGTGTAACCATGATTTTGTTGACCTATTGAAATAAATGTCAATGGCTGAAAATTCGTTGCTCTCAAGAATTAAATCTCTCCGAACTTTGAATGGCTGTACTTAAAGTAAATTAAAGTTTTTTGAACTCTAGTTGATCCTTCCGTTTAAATTACGTTCCAGCATTATAACCATTATTTTTTGACTTATTGAAAAAATGTGATTGTCTGAAAATGTCGTTTCTGTCAAAAGTGAAATCTCCCACAAACTTCGAATTGCTGCAACTTGGTCAAATGAGCTTCTATCGATTAAAGTAAAGTGTTTTGATGCCCTTATTATAATGGCGTACCAGCAGTGTAACCAAGATTTTTATGACTTTGAAATAGAAGTCAGTGCCGAAAACTCGATGTTCTCAAAAATTAAATCTCTCCCAGATTTGAATTGCGGTAATTTAGCCAAATAAATTCCTATCGATAAAAAGGAAAGTTTTTTGAACTTTGTGTTGATCCCCTAATTATAATGGCGTTTCAGAAGTGTAACCTTGATTTTTTTGAACTTTTAAAATAAATGTGTTTGAAAATTTGTTGCTCTTAAAAATTAAATTTCTCTGAACTTTGAATGGCTGTATCTAAAGTAAAGTAAGGTTTTTTGAGGTCGTCTTCAACCCTTCTTTATAATGGCGTACCAGTATTGTAACCATTATTTTTTTGACCAATTGAAATAAATGTCATTGTCTGAAAATTCGTTGGTCTCAAAATTAAATCTCCCCCAAACTTTGAATGGCTGTAACTAAAGTAAAGTAAAGTTTTTCGAGATTGTGTTGATCCACTCTTTTTAATGTCGTACCCTGTCTAACCATGGTTTTTGTGAGCTTCTGAAATAAAACTCATTGACTAAAAATTCGTTGCTCCCAAAAATTAAATCTCTCTTAATTTTGAATTGCTGTAACTTGGTCAATCAAACTGGTTGTTCATCGAATCTTTATAATGAAGTACCAGAAATGCAACCATAATTTTTCTGAGCTTTTGAAATATGTCTTTTTCTTAAAATTCGTTACTCTCAAAACTTTGAATGGCTGTAACGAAAGTAAAATTAAGTTTTTATACCCTTGCAAAATGGGTATATTAATTTTGGTCAGAAATTTGCAACGCAGAGAAGGAAGCATCTCCGACCATGTTAAGTATATATATTCTTGATCAGCAAGACGAGCTGAGTTGATATAGGGATGTTCGTCTGTCTCGATCAACGCAATCTCCTCCGAGGCTATAAGAGCTACAAAACTGAAATTTTGCACATAGGCTCCAATCTGCTGCAGGCATTGTATATCTCGGAATCATTCGGATCGGCTTACTATATCCTATAGCTCCCATAAGACAGATCGGTTTTAACAAATGTTTTAGAGGGATAACTTCGGTACTATTGAAGTCTAAAACAAGAAATTTGAAATATATATTGATGAATCTCTCCCCCATACAAAAACATTTAGCTTATATAGGAACGCCTTTTGGGGGCGTTTCAAATTGGGTAGAACTATATCTACTACAGTTTTAGAGCTAGAACATCCAAATTTGGATAGTAATATACCTTTGAGCTTCCCTTCAGATTGATCAAAAAGTTATATATCCACGCCTACTTGGAGTGGAAAATCGGGAAAGTATATATAGTTAGGGGCGTGGAAAATCGGAAAGCTATATCTGCCAAAGTTTTATAGGTACAGCTTCAAAATTTGATATATAGGTTACTATTTCCCAGCCCAATAGATTAACAAAAAATAATATATATCCACTAGTTGGGGGCTTGGCAAATCAGAGAAAACGATATCTGTATCCTTTTCGATTGCAAGGGTATTACCAATCCCTCTAGTTTTATCTTGTGTTGATCCGTTCTTTCTAATGGAGTACCCTGTCTAACCATGGTTTTTGTGACGTTCTGAAATAATTGTCATTGACTGAAAATTCGTTGCTCTCAAAAATAAATCTCCCTCAAGTTTGAATTGCTGTAACTTGGTCAAATGAACTCCTATCCATAAAAAGAAAACTTTTTCGAGCTTGTGTTGAACACTGCGGTTTTTACATAGGAAAACCAAAACCGCACACTACTATCTTCGGCCTCCAAGAGGATAATCTTCGCGATAGGACGTCGGATGGTACCGAGGGTGGTGAGCACGTCCACCACGCGGACCTTGCCATCATGTCCTGGGCAGTCCTCCTGGACTCTACCGAGGCGCCAGTCGGTTGGCGGGAGATTGTCCTCCTAGTGACTACCATGTCATTCTTTTGGAGGTCCCGCGTTGGTTGCTGCCATTTTTCCCTCTTGTGCAGTTCCTTTAAATATTCGTCCTTTTATCTCTTACAAAAATGTTGCGTCAGGGATTTAACGCGCTTCCAACGGTTAATACAGGGCATGGGCGCTTCATGGATTACTGGCTCAGCAATCGAAATGAGAGATCGCTAGCAGATAAGTAGATTCTCTTACATTGGAGAAATGGGTCTGGATCTATGGCTTCCATGCGACACAGCACAGTAGATAGTTATTCCATTGTGTATTTCACTCCATTTGCTAACTTGTGAAAGAGGCCCTTGAAACTCTTCCCCCCGCCGTAAAATAGTCCGCCAATGTGTGGGCGCTTAGGGGTATAACATGCCAGGATAGGGACTGGTGACTGTAGGCTGCAGAGATGGCCTGCTGCGTTGCCTCCACAAAGCGAATCGTGAATAAGCTGCCAGGAACTTTTCAGTGGTTATATCGGAGGTTTCTTCGAGATGGATGGCTTTTGTACAAAAACACACAAAGACATAAACATACCCTTTGGTGATAAGGCAAGCGCGGGCGGTATAGTTTTTGATTTCGAATGGTCCTGCGAAATCCATACCGGTGTGGGTAAAGGGCTTAGAGAACGTAATGCGTTCCTTTGGGAGGTCACCCATCAGCTGAGACTGGAGATGATTCTTGAGAAGCAAGCATCGCTTGCAGGAACGGATTGAGAATTTCACCAAGTTTTTCGGAATCCAAAACCGAGAACGGATTAGCCGCATCGTCAGCTGGTTGCCTCCGTGGAGGGAAATGTGATGGGTGAATAGCACAAGTAGGCGCGATAAGAGGCAGTTATACGGAAGGATAACTGGATGGCATTCGTCATAGCTGTTCTTTGCCGGCCGCAGGAATGAAAGATGCCGTGGCGGTCGATGAAGGGATTGAGATTGCGGATCGGACTGGATGCTGCGATAGGTTGTTTTTCCGTTTTGCCGTTCTTTGGGTGCTTAGGATCAGGAGCCTCGGGGCTGTCTCTAACTCGACCCGGCTCAAGTCCTTAGCAAGTGGGCAGTCGATCTTGCTGCAGCGTTGTACAACACGCTGCATATATGCAGTGACTCTTAATGCCCTTCCTAAATCCGAAAATCGGGCGATATGATCGTCGACCGGATGGAGGCAGCTAGTGTGGCATTTGGAGGGTCTTTGTTCCAGTTCAGTGTCATGCACTTGTTCGTTGGAAACTGGCCACGTATCTGGAGGTTATTGGAGCCAATCGGGACCATGCCACCACAGGTTGCTATTTAGGAGTTCGTCCGCTGAGACCCCACGACTCGCCAGGTCGGCGGGGTTACATTCGGATCGCACATGCGCCCATCGTTCGACTCTTCTGGACTTGCAAATGCCAGTTACACGATTGGCAACAAAGGCCGTCCATTTGCCGGGGGGCTTGCTATGCCAAGCTAGAACGATGGTGGAGTCGGTCCAGTAGTAACTGTCGCAACTTGGGATCGGGAACGATGGGCATATACTGGAGCGCAAGTCGGCGAGGAGTGCCGCTCCGCATAATTCGAGGCGAGACAATTACAAGGTTTTTACCGGAGCCATCCTTGTCTTACCGGTGAGAAGGTGGACAGTTACTTCCTGATGCAGCTCAACACGCACATAGAGTGCTGGCCCATAGGCCGTCTTGGACGCATCGCAAAATCGATGAGCTTGCCAACGCGCTTCAGGGGTAGTTCCTAGCCACTAAGACCCGGGTAGTCGTGGAGGAACGTTTCCCAGGATTTGAGCAGTTCACAGACCAGTGGATCATCCCAGCCAAGTTCAGCCAGCCTGCCGGGTCAAGCAGTCTAGCAATCTGGGAAAGGACTTCACGCTTCTTGGTGGTGCTTGCGTCATCCAGCTGAAGATCTCGCGGAATCCCTATTAACACACATTTGTGATTAGAAGTCCACTTCCGTAAAGGAAAGCCAGCCGATTCGAGAGCACCGCGAAGCTGTCGAATAGCCAGTATGGCATGGTCCTTGGATGTCCCCGGCAAGGACATCATCCACGTACATTGACGTGCGTAGAATGTCGTTGGAAAAAGGAAAGAATTTTTCTATGTACTGAGCCAACTGTAATCGCAATGGCTAGGAACGGAGCACAGTTCACTCCAAACGTATCGGTCTTGAGCTCATAATCACAGAGCTCACCGTTGCTATCTCGATAGAGTATACACTGGAATGGGGTGAACTGCGTATCAACCAGGATTTGTCTATACAGTTTCGTTATGTCCACATTAAAGACATAACGGAAGAAACGCCAGTTGAGGATCTGCTTTGTCAGGTCAGATTGGAGAGTGGGCCCACAGTGCAACACGTTATTAAGGCTGTTTCCGTTCGCTGATGGACTGGAGTTGTTGCACACGACGCGGATCTTCGCGGTCGCGCAGTCGGGCTTGAGCACAGCATGGTGCGGTAGGTAGAAATTAGGGCGCTGAATTTCGGTAATTTAATCAAATGAATTCGTATCAATAAAAAGGAATATCCCTCGAGTTTGTGTTGATCCCCTAATTATAATGGCGTACCAGCAGTGTAACAATGAGTTTTTTGACCTCTTGAAAAAAATGTCTGTTTAAAAATTCGTTTCTCTCAAAAATTAAGTCACTCTCAATTTTTAATGGCTTTAAAGTTTTTTAAATTCGTGTTGATCCCTTCTTTTTAATGGCGTGCCAGCTGTGCAACTATGATTTTTTTGACCTATTGAAATAAATGTCATTGTGTGAAAACTCATTGTTCTCAAAAGTTAAATCTCCCACAAACCTTGAATTGCTGTAACTCGGTCAAATGATTTCCAATCGTTTAAAAGTAAAGTGAACTCGTGATGATCGCATTTTTATAATTGCGTAAGAGCAGTGCAACCATTATTTTTTTGACCTTTTGAAATAAATGTCTTTGTTTTTTAAATGGCTGTAACTATAGTAAAATAACGTTTTTTCCAGCTTGTGTTGATCCACTATTTCTATTGGTGATCCCCTTTCTAACCATGGTTTTTGTGACCTATTGAAATAAATGTCTTTGTCTAAATATTTGTTGCTCTCAAAAGTAAAATCTCTCACAAACTTTGAATTGCTGTAGCTTGGTCAAATGAACTATCGATTGAACTAGTGATTTTCCTTCTTTGTAATGGCGTATCAGCAGTGTAACCCTGATTTTTTTTGACTCATTTAAAAACGTCAATGTCTGAAAATTCGTTGCTCTCAAAAATTAAATCTCTGCCAACTTTGAATTGCTGTAGAGTGGTCAGGTGAACATCTGTCAAAAAAGTAAATTCTTTCGAACTTGTGTTGATCCCCTAATTATAATGGCGTACCAGCAGTGTAACAATGAGTTTTTTGACCTCTTGAAAAAAATGTCTGTCTAAAAATTCGTTTCTCTCAAAAATTAAGTCACTCTCAATTTTTAATGGCTTTAAAGTTTTTTAAATTCGTGTTGATCCCTTCTTTTTAATGGCGTGCCAGCTGTGCAACTATGATTTTTTTGACCTATTGAAATAAATGTCATTGTGTGAAAACTCATTGTTCTCAAAAGTTAAATCTCCCACAAACCTTGAATTGCTGTAACTCGGTCAAATGATTTCCAATCGTTTAAAAGTAAAGTGAACTCGTGATGATCGCATCTTTATAATTGCGTAAGAGCAGTGCAACCATTATTTTTTTGACCTTTTGAAATAAATGTCTTTGTTTTTTAAATGGCTGTAACTATAGTAAAATAACGTTTTTCCAGCTTGTGTTGATTCACTATTTCTATTGGTGATCCCCTTTCTAACCATGGTTTTTGTGACCTATTGAAATAAATGTCTTTGTCTAAATATTTGTTGCTCTCAAAAGTAAAATCTCTCACAAACTTTGAATTGCTGTAGCTTGGTCAAATGAACTATCGATTGAACTAGTGATTTTCCTTCTTTGTAATGGCGTATCAGCAGTGTAACCCTGATTTTTGTTGACTCATTAAAAAACGTCAATGTCTGAAAATTCGTTGCTCTCAAAAATTAAATCTCTGCCAACTTTGAATTGCTGTAGAGTGGTCAGGTGAACATCTATCAAAAAAGTAAAGTCTTTCGAGCTTGTGTTGATCTCCTTCTTATAATGGCGTACCAGCAGTATAGCCGTTATTTTTTTTTACCTATTGAAATTAATGTTTTTTTTCAAATTCGTTGCTCTCAAAAATAAAAGATTGAATTGCTGTGGCTTGGTCAGATGAACACCTACCCTCCGTATTCACATCGGAATGCTCCTTTGCAGATCCTTGAAGGCTGCCCCGGTCTCTTGGAGCATGGTGGTAAAGCTGAATAAGATCTTCAGCTGACTGTTCACTAACAACCGCTTGTTCTCAAAACGAGCTGTTAAGTTAGCCCAAGCGGATTGGAATCCCTCATTGGTGAGGGGGGACTTAGAAACGATGGCCCTTGCTTCATCACTCGTTTTGGAATTGAGGTGAAACAACCGTTCAACAGGAGTAAGGCGAGGATTCTGCAGGGAGTGGAGGGTTGAGGAATTGGATGCACGACCGGGGCATCCGAGAGCTGTTCCACCGTACATAAACCTTGTAGCAGTAGTCATACTTTGCCTGCACGGTGCTCAGATCAACCCTGCTCTCTTCCTGATCGCTGGCTAAGAGTACCTTTGTGCAACGATCACACTCCTCTTCCACCTTGGCCCACAATGTCTTGACATGGTCAAGATGAATTCTCACAACATGAAGAGACGCTTCTCCACTGACCTCTGCACCCAGCTTCAAACTGGATGAATTTGCCGGATGTGACAATAAATTCCTCCGAGGACATTTTGGATTTCTGAAGTTGCTGGTGAAGTTCGGAGGACCGCAATAGAATTTTAGGAGCCGAACGATGCCGCGACTACAGAACCGGAAGGCATGATGCGAGGGGAAGGCTTGAGGGCCACAGGCTTGCGGCCGAAAGTAGGGGATGCAGATGAAGCTCTGACTCTGGACCCTGGAGTGACAAACTCTTATGTTTTTCTTCGCCCCTAATTGGCATAATACGCTAATACAGCAGTTAATTTACAATGACAACGACAATAGTGGAGTCTGGGGACTGAAGCCTTTTTTAGTGTGCGGAATTTGCACTTAAGACACTAATGAACCAGCACAGAAACAAGTTAATGGGACAATTTATATGGGTTTTATGTTGTTAATAATAATAATTAATTATAGAAAAAATTATTTTTTTTTTATTATTATTATTTTAGTTGATGGTTTTTTTTTAATTTAATTAATTTAATTTTTTTTGTTTATAAATAACAACCTGTTTTTAGACTCTGTTCCCAAAGGGAAAAAGAGTCTATTGGATTTGTGCAATGTCCGTCTTGCTGTCTGTCCGTCTGTCTGTATGAACGCGCTGCAATTGGACACTATAGAAGCTAGAGACTTGTAATTTAGAATATATACTCGTGTGTATCCGCGTCAGATCAAGTTTGAGTATTTTTAATTTAAGATATTTTTTTTATTTAAGATATGGGATTTAGAATATATTTTCGTGTTCACCACGCGGACGTTTTAAGATATAGTTTTTATATCTACGCCCATTGTGGGCGTGGCAAATCGGATAAAACTATATCTTCTACAGTTTTGAAGCTAGAGCATCCAAATTTGGCATGTAAGTTACTGTAGACCTTCCCATAAGTTAGATTAAAAAGTTATATACCCACGCCTCCTGGGGGCGTGCCAAATCGGGAATATATATGTAGAGATTTGTATAAATCCTATAATATTTTGAGTGTTATCAGAGCTAGAGACTTGAAATTTGGAATACATGTGCAAGTAGATCACTCGGAATCAAAAATATATATTATAGATATTTACGCCTATTGAGGGCGTGGCAAATTGGATAAAACTGTATCTCCTACAGTTTTGGAGCCAGAGCGTCCAAATCTTGCATGTGGGATACTGTTGACCTCCTCTTAAGATAAGTCAAAAGTTACGTGTCCAAGTCCTCTGGGGGCGTGGCAAATCGGGAATTACTATATATGTTACTAAAACCGTGATAATTTCGGCAATATTGCAGTCAAAGAGTTGGGACTTGGAATATATATACTAGTATCCTACCTCTACCAAAAAAAATATATGTTATATATAGCTACGCCCATTTGGGGCTTGGCAAATAGGGTAAAACTATATCTCTTACAGTCTCAGACGTAGAGCATCCAAATTTGACATGTAAGTTGCTGTTCATGTAATTTAAATTTACGAAAAAAAAATGAATAATAATCATAATGTAAGCCACCGTAAAACAAATTCTAGTTGACCTAACTGGGGATTGAACCTGGGTCTTCGCTACCCCAACGCAAGTCTGTTTAACCAAATCAACACACCACCAAACTCAATTTCGCGCATAGTCGGGAAAGAGACGCCGTGGTGTAGTGCGTAGCGCGTGACCCAGGTTCGATTCCCATCGCTGCCGCATGGTATTATCATTTAATAAAATGTTTTCTTTTTTATTTTTTTTATAACTTCTATGTTACTTAATGGATTTTGATAAAATTTTCAGCATAAACACTTATATTTTATTAAAGATACGGTTTTACCTAAAAAACTAAAAAAAAATGTAAATGTGGCTTTATTTACAACTGAACTTATATTAAATTGATTTTGTGAAATGTGGACCCGGTATCCGGGTCCGGTAGAATAGCTATACGTAAAATTTAATGACTGTAGCTAAATTGATGTAAAAGACATGTTAAAAAAAGGAATCCCGATAATCTCGCGTTCAAACATACGGACAGACGGACGGACGGTCTACATATTTATTGAGCCTACACACCTTTACCAGGAACAGAGTCTGACGCAGTCGGTGGCGCCCGCCTGCAACGTTCTTACTTGTTTTTATTATTATTTTATTACTTTTTTTCAATATTTGTAAAATTAAAAAAATAAATTATTTAATTTTTAATATAGTAGTGGATGGACCCGAAATATTTATATATTTACCCAATTAAATAAAATAAAAGAAATTTTTTTTTTTTATTATTTGTTATTTGTCATGTTTTATCAAAGTCAATATTGCCAATTGACTGTGAGGTAGGTTGCATGGAGTATGTTCATATGTATGTGTGTGTGTGAGCTTATGTTGTATTTTATAAGTAAGTTTTAGTATTGAATGTTTGCTCTCAAAAATAAAATCTCCCCCAAAGTTTGAATTGCAGTGGCTTGTTCAGATGAACACCTATCGATAAAAAGTAGTTTTTTTTTGAACTCGTGATGATCGCATCTTTATAATCGCATACCAGCAGTGCAACCATTATTTTTTGACCTTTTGAAATACGTGTCTTTGTTTTTTAAATGGCTGTAGCTAAATTAAAGTAACGTTTTTCCAGGTAACCCACTATTTCTGATGGCGGTCCCCTTTCTGGTTCTGGTTTTTGTGACCTTTTGAAATAAATGTCACTGACTGAAAATTCGTTGCTCTCAAAAATTAAATCTCCCTCAAACTTTGAATACCTGTAACTTGGACACATTAACACCCTTCGATAAAAATAAAAGTTTTTTGAACTCGCGTTGAATCCCCTTTAATAATGGAGTGCAAACAAATCATCCATGATTTTTTGGAGCTATTGAAATAAATGTCTTTGGCAGAAAATTCGTTACTCTCAAAAATTAAATCTCTCCCAATTTTGAATTACTGTAGCTTAGTCAAATGAACTGCTATCGATAAAAAGTAAAGTCTTTTGAGCTTGTGTTGATCCCCTCCATATAATGGCCTGCCAGCTGTGTAACCATGATTTTATTGACTTATTGAAATAAATGTCATTGTCTGAAAAGTCATTGTTCTCAAAAGTTAAATCTCCCACAAACCCTGAATTGCTGTAACTTGGTAAAATAAACTCTAATCGATTAAAAGTTAGTTTTTTGATCTCGTGATTTCCATTCTTTATAATGGCGATGCAACCCTGATATTTTTGACTCATTAAAAAAAGTCAATGACTTCAAATTCGTTGCTCTCAAAAATTAAATCTCTCCAAACTTTGAATTGCTGTAGCGTGTTCAAATGAACATCTATCAAAAAAGTAAAGTCTTTCGAGCTTGTGTTGATCTCCTTCTTATAATGGCGAACCAGCAGTGTAGCCGTTATTTTTTTTACCTATTGAAATTAATGTTTTTTTTTAAATTCGTTGCTCTCAAAAATAAAATCTGCCCCAAAGTTGGAATTGCTGTGGCTTGGTCACATGAACAGCTATCGATTAAAAGTAAAGTTTTTTTTTAACTCGTTATGATCGCATCTTTATACTCGCGTACCAGCATTGCAACCATTATTTTTTGACCTTTTGAAATAAATGTCTTTGTTTTTTATATGGCTGTAACTGAGGTAAAGTAAAGTTTTTCGAGCTTGTGTTGATCCACTATTTCTAATGGCAGTCCCTTTTCTAACCATGGTTTTTGTGACCTTTTGAAATAAATGTCACTGACTGAAAATTCGTTGCTCTCAAAAATTAAATCTCCCTCAAATCTTGAATTGATGTAAATTGGTCAAATGAACTCTTATCGATAAGAAGTAAAGTTTTATGAACTCGCATTGGTCCCCTCTTTATAACAGCGTACCAGCAGTGCAACCAAAAATTAAATCTCTCCTAACATTGAATGGCTGCAACTAAAGTAAAGTAAAGTTTTTCGAGCTTGTGTTTATCATCTCTTTCTAATGGCGTTCCCAGTATAACCATGGTTTTTGTGTTTTTTTGAAATAAATGTCATTGTCTGAAAATTCGTTGCTCTCAAAAGTGAAATATCCACAAACTTTGAATTGCTTGGTTAAATGAACTGCAATAGATTAAAAGTAAAGTTTTTTGGACTCTGGTTTATCCCATCTTTATAATGGTGTACCATCACTGTAACCCTGGTTTTTTTTGACTCATTATAAAAAATTTTAATGTCTAATAATTTATTGCCTAAAAATTAAATCTCTCCGATTTTTGAATGGCTGTATCTAAAGTAAAATAAAAATTTACGGTCTTGTGTTGACCCACTCTTTCTAAAGGTGTCTAATAATGGTTTTTGGGACCTTTTGAAATATTCATCAATACTGAAAATTCGGTGCTCTCAAAAATTAAATCTCGTAACTTTGAATTAGAAATGAACAAATGAACACCTATCGATGAAAAGAAATGTTTTTGAACACCGTGTTGATACCTTCTTTATTATGGTGTACCAACTGTGCAACCATGATTTTTTTTGACTTATTAAAATAAATGTTTTTGTCTGAAAATTTGTTAGTATCAAAAATGAAATCTCTCCCAAACTTTGAATTCCTGTAACAAAAATGAAATCTCCCTTAAACTTTGAATTCCTGTAACAAAAATTAAATCTCCCTTAAACTTTGAATTCTTGTAAGTCGTGGAGTCTAGTCGTGGAGGAACGTTTCCCAGGATTTGAGCAGTTCACAGACCAGTGGATCATCCCAGCCAAGTTCAGCCAGCCTGCCGGGTCAAGCAATCTAGCAATCTGGGAAAGGACTTCACGCTTCTTGGTGGTGCTTGCGTCATCCAGCTGAAGATCTCGCGGAATCCCTATTAACACACAGTTGTGATTAGAAGTCCACTTCCGTAAAGGAAAGCCAGCCGATTCGAGAGCACCGCGAAGCTGTCGAATAGCCAGTATGGCATGGTCCTTGGATGTCCCCGGCAAGGACATCATCCACGTACATTGACGTGCGTAGAATGTCGTTGGAAAAAGGAAAGAATTTTTCTATGTACTGAGCCAACTGTAATCGCAATGGCTAGGAACGGAGCACAGTTCACTCCAAACGTATCGGTCTTGAGCTCATAATCACAGAGCTCACCGTTGCTATCTCGATAGAGTATGCACTGGAATGGGGTGAACTGCGTATCAACCAGGATTTGTCTATACAGTTTCGTTATGTCCACATTAAAGACATAACGGAAGAAACGCCAGTTGAGGATCTGCTTTGTCAGCTCAGATTGGAGAGTGGGCCCGCGGTCGCGCAGTCGGGCTTGAGCACAGCATGGTGCGGTAGGTAGAAATTAGGGCGCTGAATTTCGGTAATTTAATCAAATGAATTCGAATCAATAAAAAGGAAAGTTTCTCGAGCTTGTGTTGATCCCCTAATTATAATGGCGTACCAGCAGTGTAACAATGAGTTTTTTGACCTCTTGAAAAAAATGTCTGTCTAAAAATTCGTTTCTCTCAAAAATTAAGTCACTCTCAATTTTTAATGGCTTTAAAGTTTTTTAAATTCGTGTTGATCCCTTCTTTTTAATGGCGTGCCAGCTGTGCAACTATGATTATTTTGACCTATTGAAATAAATGTCATTGTGTGAAAACTCATTGTTCTCAAAAGTTAAATCTCCCACAAACCTTGAATTGCTGTAACTCGGTCAAATGATTTCCAATCGTTTAAAAGTAAAGTGAACTCGTGATGATCGCATCTTTATAATTGCGTAAGAGCAGTGCAACCATTATTTTTTTGACCTTTTGAAATAAATGTCTTTGTTTTTTAAATGGCTGTAACTATAGTAAAATAACGTTTTTCCAGCTTGTGTTGATTCACTATTTCTATTGGTGATCCCCTTTCTAACCATGGTTTTTGTGACCTATTGAAATAAATGTCTTTGTCTAAATATTTGTTGCTCTCAAAAGTAAAATCTCTCACAAACTTTGAATTGCTGTAGCTTGGTCAAATGAACTATCGATTGAACTAGTGATTTTCCTTCTTTGTAATGGCGTATCAGCAGTGTAACCCTGATTTTTGTTGACTCATTAAAAAACGTCAATGTCTGAAAATTCGTTGCTCTCAAAAATTAAATCTCTGCCAACTTTGAATTGCTGTAGAGTGGTCAGGTGAACATCTATCAAAAAAGTAAAGTCTTTCGAGCTTGTGTTGATCTCCTTCTTATAATGGCGTACCAGCAGTATAGCCGTTATTTTTTTTACCTATTGAAATTAATGTTTTTTTTCAAATTCGTTGCTCTCAAAAATAAAAGTTTGAATTGCTGTGGCTTGGTCAGATGAACACCTACCCTCCGTATTCACATCGGAATGCTCCTTTGCAGATCCTTGAAGGCTGCCCCGGTCTCTTGGAGCATGGTGGTAAAGCTGAATAAGATCTTCAGCTGACTGTTCACTAACAACCGCTTGTTCTCAAAACGAGCTGTTAAGTTAGCCCAAGCGGATTGGAATCCCTCATTGGTGAGGGGGGACTTAGAAACGATGGCCCTTGCTTCATCACTCGTTTTGGAATTGAGGTGAAACAACCGTTCAACAGGAGTAAGGCGAGGATTCTGCAGGGAGTGGAGGGTTGAGGAATTGGATGCACGACCGGGGCATCCGAGAGCTGTTCCACCGTACATAAACCTTGTAGCAGTAGTCATACTTTGCCTGCACGGTGCTCAGATCAACCCTGCTCTCTTCCTGATCGCTGGCTAAGAGTACCTTTGTGCAACGATCACACTCCTCTTCCACCTTGGCCCACAATGTCTTGACATGGTCAAGATGAATTCTCACAACATGAAGAGACGCTTCTCCACTGACCTCTGCACCCAGCTTCAAACTGGATGAATTTGCCGGATGTGACAATAAATTCCTCCGAGGACATTTTGGATTTCTGAAGTTGCTGGTGAAGTTCGGAGGACCGCAATAGAATTTTAGGAGCCGAACGATGCCGCGACTACAGAACCGGAAGGCATGATGCGAGGGGAAGGCTTGAGGGCCACAGGCTTGCGGCCGAAAGTAGGGGATGCAGATGAAGCTCTAACTCTGGACCCTGGAGTGACAAACTCTTATGTTTTTCTTCGCCCCTAATTGGCATAATACGCTAATACAGCAGTTAATTTACAATGACAAAGACAAAAGTGGAGTCTGGGGACTGAAGCCTTTTTTAGTGTGCGGAATTTTCACTTAAGACACTAATGAACCAGCACAGAAACAAGTTAATGGGACAATTTATATGGGTTTTATGTTGTTAATAATAATAATTAATTATAGAAAAAAATATTGTTTTTTTTATTATTATTATTTTAGTTGATGGTTTTTTTTTAATTTAATTAATTTATTTTTTTTTGTTTATAAATAACAACCTGTTTTTAGACTCTGTTCCCAAAGGGAAAAGAGTCTATTGGATTTGTGCAATGTCCGTCTTGCTGTCTGTCCGTCTGTCTGTATGAACGCGCTGCAATTGGACACTATAGAAGCTAGAGACTTGTAATTTAGAATATATACTCGTGTGTATCCGCGTCAGATCAAGTTTGAGTATTTTTAATTTAAGATATTTTTTTTTATTTAAGATATGGGATTTAGAATATATTTTCGTGTTCACCACGCGGACGTTTTAAGATATAGTTTTTATATCTACGCCCATTGTGGGCGTGGCAAATCGGATAAAACTATATCTTCTACAGTTTTGAAGCTAGAGCATCCAAATTTGGCATGCAAGTTACTGTTGACCTTCCCATAAGTTAGATTAAAAAGTTATATACCCACGCCTCCTGGGGGCGTGCCAAATCGGGAATATATATGTAGAGATTTCTATAAATCCTATAATATTTTGAGTGTTATAAGAGCTAGAGACTTAAAATTTGGAATACATGTGCAAGTAGATCACTCGGAATCAAAAATATATATTATAGATATTTACGCCTATTGAGGGCGTGGCAAATTGGATAAAACTGTATCTCCTACAGTTTTGGAGCCAGAGCGTCCAAATCTTGCATGTGGGATACTGTTGACCTCCTCTTAAGATATGTCAAAACTTACGTGTCCACGTCCTCTGGGGGCGTGGCAAATCGGGAATTACTATATATGTTACTAAAACCGTGATAGTTTCGGCAATATTGCAGTCAAAGAGTTGGGACTTGGAATATATATACTAGTATCCTACCTCTACCAAAAAAAAGATATGTTATATATAGCTACGCCCATTTGGGGCTTGGCAAATAGGGTAAAACTATATCTCTTACAGTCTCAGACGTAGAGCATCCAAATTTGACATGAAAAAAAAATGAATAATAATCATAATGTAAGCCACCGTAAAACAAATTCTAGTTGACCTAACTGGGGATTGAACCTGGGTCTTCGCTACCCCAACGCAAGTCTGTTTAACCAAATCAACACACCACCAAACTCAATTTCGCGCATAGTCGTGAAAGAGACGCCGTGGTGTAGTGGGTAGAGTCGGTGGCATGCGTAGCGCGTGACCCAGGTTCGATTCCCATCGCTGCCGCATGGTATTATCATTTAATAAAATGTTTTCTTTTTTATTTTTTTTATAACTTCTATGTTACTTAATGGATTTTGATAAAATTTTCAGCATAAACACTTATATTTTATTAAAGATACGGTTTTACCTAAAAAACTAAATAAAAATTAAAATGTGGCTTTATTTACAACTGAACTTATATTAAATTGATTTTGTGAAATGTGGACCCGGTATCCAAAATATATAAAAACCAAAATAGAATAGCTATACGTAAAATTTGATGACTGTAGCTAAATTGATGTAAAAGACATGTTAAAAAAAGGAATCCCGATAATCTCGCGTTCAAACATACGGACAGACGGACGGACGGTCTACATATTTATTGAGCCTACACACCTTTACCAGGAACAGAGTCTGACGCAGTCGGTGGCGCCCGCCTGCAACGTTCTTACTTGTTTTTATTATTATTTTATTACTTTTTTTCAATATTTGTAAAAATAAAAAAAAAAATTATTTAATTTTTAATATAGTAGTGGATGGACCCGAAATATTTATATACTTACCCAATTAAATAAAATAAAAGAAATTTTTTTTTTTTTTATTATTTGTTATTTGTCATGTTTTATCAAAGTCAATATTGCCAATTGACTGTGAGGTAGGTTGCATGGAGTATGTTCATATGTATGTGTGTGTGTGAGCTTATGTTGTATTTTATAAGTAAGTTTTAGTATTGAATGTTTGCTCTCAAAAATAAAATCTCCCCCAAAGTTTGAATTGCAGTGGCTTGTTCAGATGAACACCTATCGATAAAAAGTAGTTTATTTTGAACTCGTGATGATCGCATCTTTATAATCGCATACCAGCAGTGCAACCATTATTTTTTGACCTTTTGAAATAAATGTCTTTGTTTTTTAAATGGCTGTAGCTAAATTAAAGTAACGTTTTTCCAGGTAACCCACTATTTTTGATGGCGGTCCCCTTTCTGGTTCTGGTTTTTGTGACCTTTTGAAATAAATGTCACTGACTGAAAATTCGTTGCTCTCAAAAATTAAATCTCCCTCAAACTTTGAATACCTGTAACTTGGACACATTAACACCCTTCGATAAAAATAAAAGTTTTTTGAACTCGCGTTGAATCCCCTTTAATAATGGAGTGCAAACAAATCATCCATGATTTTTTGGAGCTATTGAAATAAATGTCTTTGGCAGAAAATTCGTTACTCTGAAAAATTAAATCTCTCCCAATTTTGAATTACTGTAGCTTAGTCAAATGAACTGCTATCGATAAAAAGTAAAGTCTTTTGAGCTTGTGTTGATCCTCTCCATATAATGGCCTGCCAGCTGTGTAACCATGATTTTATTGACTTATTGAAATAAATGTCATTTTCTGAAAAGTCATTGTTCTCAAAAGTTAAATCTCCCACAAACCCTGAATTGCTGTAACTTGGTAAAATAAACTCTAATCGATTAAAAGTTAGTTTTTTGATCTCGTGATTTCCATTCTTTATAATGGCGATGTAACCCTGATATTTTTGACTCATTAAAAAAAGTCAATGTCTTCAAATTCGTTGCTCTCAAAAATTAAATCTCTCCAAACTTTGAATTGCTGTAGCGTGTTCAAATGAACATCTATCAAAAAAGTAAAGTCTTTCGAGCTTGTGTTGATCTCCTTCTTATAATGGCGAACCAGCAGTGTAGCCGTTATTTTTTTTACCTATTGAAATTAATGTTTTTTTTAAAATTCGTTGCTCTCAAAAATAAAATCTGCCCCAAAGTTTGAATTGCTGTGGCTTGGTCACATGAACAGCTATCGATTAAAAGTAAAGTTTTTTTTTAACTCGTTATGATCGCATCTTTATACTCGCGTACCAGCATTGCAACCATTATTTTTTGACCTTTTGAAATAAATGTCTTTGTTTTTTATATGGCTGTAACTGAGGTAAAGTAAAGTTTTTCGAGCTTGTGTTGATCCACTATTTCTAATGGCGTTCCCAGTATAACCATGGTTTTTGTGTTTTTTTGAAATAAATGTCATTGTCTGAAAATTCGTTGCTCTCAAAAGTGAAATATCCACAAACTTTGAATTGCTTGGTTAAATGAACTCTGGTTTATCCCATCTTTATAATGGTGTACCATCACTGTAACCCTGGTTTTTTTGACTCATTATAAAAAATTTTAATGTCTAATAATTTATTGCCTAAAAATTAAATCTCTCCGATTTTTGAATGGCTGTATCTAAAGTAAAATAAAAATTTGCTCAAAACCGCCTAGCACGAGCACTAGGCCACGAGCGTCCCTCCAGGAAGCTAAAAAGGAAAAACATTGCAAGTGTCCCTGGTACCCTCCCAATAATGCACTAATTATTGAATGAATTTACATAATTGTATGTAAGTTGGCGATGAAAAATAATAAGATAAATGTTTTGTTAAAGAGGCACTTGGCCCCTGATTCTTAGCAATAAACTAAAAACAAAAAAAAAAAAAAAAAATAAAAATTTGCGGTCTTGTGTTGACCCACTCTTTCTAAAGGTGTCTAATAATGGTTTTTGGGACCTTTTGAAATATTCATCAATACTGAAAATTCGGTGCTCTCAAAAATTAAATCTCGTAACTTTGAATTAGAAATGAACAAATGAACACCTATCGATGAAAAGAAATGTTTTTGAACACCGTGTTGATACCTTCTTTATTATGGTGTACCAACTGTGCAACCATGATTTTTTTGACCTATTAAAATAAATGTTTTTGTCTGAAAATTTGTTAGTATCAAAAATGAAATCTCTCCCAAACTTTGAATTCCTGTAACAAAAATGAAATCTCCCTTAAACTTTGAATTCTTGTAACTTGGATAATTGAACACTGTTGGTGTTCGTTGTCAGCATACCCGCATCCGCACGGGTATTAACTGCTGTATTAGCGTATTATGCCAATTAGGGGCGAAAAAACCTAAGAAAACGTAACCTTGTGGCCCTTAAGCCTTCCCCTCGCATCACGCCTTCCGGTTCTGTAGTCGCAGCATCGTCCGAGTACCATTCCGCCGGCTCTCGAAATCTTCCAGTTTCGGCTCCCAAAAGGCTAATACGGTCCTCGGTGCAGCAGCAACTTTAAAAATCCAAAATGTCCTTGGAGGAATTTATTGCCACATTCGACCATTCAAAGTTGGGAGAGATTTAATGTTTGAGAGCAACGAATAATTAGACAAAGACATTTATTATATAGGTCGCGCTCATCCCATCTTTACATTGGCGTTCCAGCATTGTAACCATTAATTTTTGAACTCTTTTAATAACTTTCATTGTCTGAAAATTCGTTGCTCTGAAAAGAGAAATCTCCCACAAACTTTTAATTTCTGTAACTTGGTCAAATGAACTCCTAGAGATTAAAAATAAAGTCATTCGGGCTTGTGTTGATCCCATCATTATATTGACATAGCATAAGTGTAACCATGACTTTTTTGACCTATTGAAATAAATGTTATTGTCAGAAAGTTCGTTGCTCTCAAAAGTGAAATTTTGCAAAAATTTTGAATGGCTGTATCTAAAGTAAAGTAAAGTTTTTCGAGCTTATGTTGATCCACTCTTTTTAATGTCGTACCAGGTCTTACCATAGTTTTTGAGAGCTTTTGAAATAAATGTCATTGAACTGCTGTCAATTTTGAATTTCCGCAACTTGGTCAATTGAACTCCTATAAATAAAAAGTAAACTCTTTTGAGCTTGAGTTGATCACCTCCTTATAAAACCGTACCAGAAGTGTTATCATGATTTTTTTTGACCTATTGAAATAAATGTCATTGACTGAAAAATCGTTTCTCTCAAAAATGAAATCTCCCGCAAACTTTGAATTGAAATTGAATATCTAAAAATGGTTTTAGTGAGCTTTTGAAATAAATGTCATTGACTGAAAATGCGTTGCTCTCAAAAACTAAATCTCTCCCAGCTTTGAATTTCGGTAATTTACTCAAATGACCTCCTATTGATAAAAAGTAATCTGTCGCGCTTGTGTTGATCCCCTAATTATAATGGCGTACTGCCATTGCAACCATTATTTTTGACCCTATTTAAATAAATGTCATTGTCATCCAATTCCTCAACCCTCCACTCCACAAGGCTGCCATCTCCCACCCTGTGACATAGAAGTGTTCACGGGTGATTATTTGAAATGGCCTACCTTTAGGGACTTATTCACAACGATGTATGTGCAGAATCCTCGTCTTACTCCTGTTGAACGTTTGTTTCACCTCAATTCCAAAACGAGTTTCTAAGTCCCCCCTCACCAATGAGGGATTTCAATCCGCTTGGGCTAACTTAACAGCTCGTTTTGAGAACAAGCGGCTGTTAGTGAACAGTCAGCTGAGGATCTTATTCAGCTTGACGTCCATGCTCTAAGAGACCGGGGCAATCAAAGAGCTGCAAAGCAGCATTGATTGATAAAACAGTACAGACTATGTCTGAATAGTACAGAACAGTTCAGTACAGACTATGTCTGAACTGTATTGGCAGGGGACATCAAGTAAAATATTGCACCAGTGCGTATATCTGCCGCACTTGCAAGGGACGTCACAACACATCTGCATCGAGACGTCGTCCCCTCCGCATCGCTTCTTCCATTCCAGACGCAAGTCTCCCGAACATACAGTCCGCTCCTACAATCGCTGGCAGCGCCACACATCCATAACCCGACCCGCTTGAAGAAGATTGAAGGAAGATACTAGACGAAAAATACAAGCAACGAGGAATTAAGGACCATTTTATTTTTCTTTTGCAATATATTGCAAGTGGAGCGGAATGTTCGCGTCAGCGACGCCCAGCTGATCAGCCAGATAAGGTGATCTGACCTGACGCTTAGAGCGAGCTTTCCGTCTCCATCTGAGAGCAAGCTTTGCGTTCTAACGGAAGCTAGCAACCAACAGAACGAAGCATACGCTTCTGTTTTCGTTTCAAAGGTTATCCGTTTAACATTACATGGCGACCGTTTAAAAGGTTATCCGTTTAACATTACATGGCGACCGTGACATGTTCACAAAGACTGCAAGGCAGTATAAAATAATAAACCAACAACAACAACCACATCAACAGTTCAAAGACAACAGCATCAGCTACTGCGCATCCTAATGGACCTTGGAAACGTACTGAGTGAGTAGAGGTTGTGAGCAATGCCCAGAAGGCGCAGTGAAGTTAGTAAGAGGCTAAAAAAAAGAAAAGCCCAGCTCCTTAAACTGTTATTTACCCCTAACACACACAGTTGGGAAGCCGGTAATAAAGTGCAAGCTGAACTCGAGTCGGTTCAGCAACAATTTAAAAAGACAACTTCTCATTGCTCAACCTCTACGACACATACGATTATGAATACTATTAAAATAATCAACTCATACGCTTTCCAACCAACAGCGACCAACAAACAAATAGAAACCAAACCACAGAGGAAATGCCCAGCAGACTGCCCTGGACCACTGTATTCAACACATTGTGAATACATTTGCATAGAGAAGACCAGCGCCGGCGCCCCAACTGCATGTGCGAAGACCAGCACCGGCTCCGTCTACTCGAGTAATCATCAAGGGCCGGCAGCGCTACAAAGCGCACAAAATTAAAAATAAATAAAGCAAATATAAAAAATTTAAATTAGAAATTAAATTTAAAAAAAAGCTATATTATATAAATAAGAAAATTTGTAATGCTGAGCGATATTGGCTTTGCTCGCACTAGAGTATGGCCCGTAAAGCCATACGAATCATTAGCCAGGAAAGATCACTGCGTTGATCGAGTAGAGAAATAACAAAAACAATTATACAATTAAAATATATACATATATATAATAGACTAAAAAAAGAAAGTCAAGATTAATTTCATGAATATATTTTAATTCTTTTTTTTTTTAAAGAAACAAATTATACTTGTTTAGGTTTGCATAGATTCCCAATAGTAGAAATGGGTGGTAAAACTTCTAAAGCAGACGACAACACTGCAAATGTAGTAAATGTTGTCGAAGTAGTAGACACCACATCACACTTAGAGAATTAAACATTTATTTTGATTACTTTAACCATACTGACAGCATTAAATTTATTATTGAAAATGTATCTATTATATTAAAAGACACTTAAGAAAAGGTACATTATCCGAGCTAATGACATAGATAAAGTGTAAAAAAATAAAAATTTTAAAATGAATGACCAAATAGATACATGTTACAATGATAATCCAAATGTTGTCATGTATTCAATGCAAATACTGGCGTCAATATAGAGAATTCATTTCTGTTTATGCATTCGAAAACTGAAATATATTGACAACATTTAATACAGAATCCAGTCCTTTAATAAGTTTTCTGACAAAAGAAGCAAAAGACAAGATTCTCAGTGCTTTACCTTATGTACAGGTATAAGTCCAAAATTAAAATCATCCTATACTTGGACATACAACAATAGTTCAGGTGCGACTGCATCGTTAACACATTCTGTAATAGTATGGAATGGGGTATATTAGCGAAACAGATTAATTACTCCAAAGAACGCTTTGAGAAGTCATACAAATGTATCAATAGAGATAAAAAAAACAGTATCAATTATAAAAACAAGACAGTATAATCAAATCACACAAGTTGTAAGTTCTTATGAAAATAAGCTAACTAGTGAACACGAAAAACAATGCACAAAATTAGTTCAATCGTTAAATACAAGATTGAAAAGCATTAGTACTAGACGAGGCATTGAAATAAATGTTCCAGAAAGTCTAAGTTCATTGGCCCATTTTCATGAAAGCCAATTAGACGATATAGATGAGTCTAAACCAGAAATAGACATCGAATTCGAAACTGATTCAGAAATATGGATCGAGTTACCAAATAGCGGAAATATGTGAGTCGAGTTTCAGCTTCAATGCCAGGGAGTATTTGATGGTACTAAATTGTCTCTTCAACGCTTCCTAACAGCTTTGAAAATAGCTGATAGAATGAAAGGAGGTCAAGAAGATCTAGGCGTTGAAGTTATTAAATCAAAAATAACTGGCACTATCCTGTACAATGTCCAAAACGAGACTTCAATCCAGGAAATAATAAGAAAGCTAAATGCTAACGTCAAAGGAGAATCCTTTGATATTATAAAAGCTAAATTATTGAACCTAAAACAGAAAGGTAAAACAGCATCTCAATATACTACTGATATTGACAACTTGCGTAAGCAGCTCGAGGCAGCCTATATTGATGAAGGCCTAGACCCAGACAACGTAGATATATTTTCGAACAAAGAGTCCGTATCAGCCATGACGCACAATTGTGAACATGAAACGCTGCGTATTATACTGGAAGCCGGTAATTTCAGTAATTTCAATGATGCAAAGTGTAAATATATCCATTGCAGCACAGAAATAACTGGAAGCGCAAATACTGTATTTTACTATAGAGGTAATAATAACCGATGCAACCAAAGAGGCTATAATTATCATAGTAACCAACGAGGTAACAGAGGTGGTCGTGGTTATAACAATAACCGTCATAATAGAGGAAATAGTAACGTCCTGGTAACAACCGAGGAAATTACAACAACCAAGGCAACAATAATGTCCGACTTACCCAAAGTAACTCGGAAAACTGCCAAAGACCTTTAGATACTCAGAATTAGAAAATATAAACAAAGTACAAACGATAAATCCAAGTCTCAATATTTTTGAATCATTCAAAAATATTGCAACTAATACGAATTTTATATTTTTGCTTGATACGGGTGCAAATATTTCCATAATTAAAGGAAACTCAGATAGCTTTACAGACATCCAAAAGGATAATATAATTAACATTCAGGGCATTAGGACAAGGAATTATCAAGTCCAATGGTCTAATACACATTGAGATATTGACAGACAGATATATTATTCCGCACAGTTTCCATTTAGTTAATTCAAATTTTGCAATACCAGGAGACGGAATAATAGGCATAGAATTAAAAAATTAAATTAAAATTCAACTGTAAATTGGATTGTGAACCATCAAATGACTGGTTCATAATCAGATCCAAATAACCTAAACTATCCGATTAATGTTCCAATAACATTCAGTTCTGGTAATAATTCAATTCTTTTACCAGCAAGATCAGAAGTTGTCCGAAAGTTAGAATTAAATACATCAGTTGATAATGTATTAATTCCCAATCAGGAAATTATACCTGGTATATATATTGCAAACACAGTAACAACAACCCATAACATGTTTGTCCGTTTACTAAATACAACCAGTACCGATTAATTGGTCAATATCAATAATCTAAAATATGAACCACTTTCGAATTACGAAGTAATTCAAACAAGTCAAAATTCAAGAAACGACACAGTCATAGCTCAACTAGAACAAAATTTCCCAAACCAATTCAAACCGCAATTAGTCGATTTATTCACCAATATAGTCACGTATTCGAACTAGAAACCGAATCAATCACGACAAATAACTTCTACAAACAAAAATTGAGACTAAAAGATGATGAACCGCTATACGTAAAAAGTTATAAAAGCCCGCATAGCCATTTAGATGAAATACAAAAGCAGGTAGGAAAGTTAATAAAAGATAATATCGTAGAACCGTCTGTATCTGAATATAATAGCCCACTGTTATTAGTACCCAAGAAATCACTCCCAGGTTCAAATGAAAAGAAATGGAGATTAGTTATAGACTATCGCCAAATAAATAAAAAACTTCTGTCCGACAAATTCCCTCTCCCTAGAATTGACGATATTTTAGATCAACTTGGCAGAGCAAAATATTTTTCACGAAATATAACGTTATTTTCAATGAGCAATGGCTCATATCGCTTCACGCGACTACCATTTGGTTTAAAAATATGACCAAATTCATTTCAGAAGATGATGACAATAGCATTATCAGGACTAGATTCTTCACAAGCATTCCTTTACATGGACAATTTAATCGTTATTGGATGTTCAGAAAAACACATGGTTAAAAACTTAACAAATGTATTTGGACTTTGTAGAAAAAACAAACTGAAATTACATCCACAAAAATGCTAATTTTTCATGCACGACGTGACATTTCTTGGTCACAAATGCACAGATAAAGGAATAGTACCAGATGACAAAAAATATGATGTCATAATGAGCTACCCAGTCCCACACTATGCGGACAGCGCAAGACGTTTCGTTGCATTTTGCAATTATTATAGACGCTTTATAAAAAACTTAGTCGCCTATTCATGGCACATAACAAGATTATGTAAAAAGAATGTTCCATTTGAATGGACATATGAATGCCAAAACGCGTTCCAATACCTTAAAAATAATAACCCTGTTACAATATCCTGATTTTAGCAAAGAATTTTGTATAATCACAGGTGCAAGTAAGCAAGCATGTGGATCAGTTTTAACTCAGAACTATAACGGACTCCAACTTCCCGTTGCATATGCATCAAGAGGATTCACTAAAGGTGAAAGTAACATAAGTACTACAGAACAAGAATTAACAGCAATTCACTGGGCAATAGTACATTTTCGACATTCACAGTTCAGACAGACCACAGACCCCTAACATATTTATTTTCAATGGTTAATCCAAGCTCGAAATTGACACGCTTGCGGCTAGAATTAGAGGAGTATGACTTTACAGTCGAGTATCTAAAGGGAAAAGACAATTTCGTAGCTGATGCGCTTTCCCGCATCACTATCATAGATCTGAAAATATCACTACTAGAAATCAAAGTAAACAGTAAACAGTTAAATTCCTGCGCAGGAAATGTACAAGTAGATTTGCCTACGCTAACTCTTGACAATGCTTCTAAGCCCAACGTACATATATGAAGTCATTTTAATGACGAAGTACGAAAAGTAGTGGCCTTGCATATAATGAATTATACATGTTATTTGAAACAAGGAAAAAAAATTTAATCAAGAATCGATGTTAGCGATCTGTACACCAATGGAACTCTTGACCTAGGCCAATTCTTCCAAAGGCTTAAAATGCAAGCCGCTATACTTAAGATCAGCCAACTCAAAGTGGCACCGATCGAAAAGATCTTTGCAATTACATGAAGATTCAAAATCTCACATCTACAGCATATCACCACCAGACATTAGGGACAATAGAACAAAGTCATAGAACATTCAATGAATACATTCGTTCATTTATATCTGCAGACAAAACCGATTGGGATGTTTGGATACAATTTTTCACTTATTGTTTCAACACAACAGACTACCAAGACAGTTCATAGATTTTAATAAGATATATAAAATAGACCCCCTTATACAATATAGACCATTACACTAAGAAAATTAAATTTAGACTATAAATAGCATACAAAAGAGAGAGAATAACGCTAGAAAATCATAAAGCCAAGAATAAAAAATATTACGATAGAAAAGCAGCAGATATAAGCATAGAAATAGGAAATACAGTATAATTGAAAAACGAAGTAGGACATAAATTAGATCCTACTTACATAGGACCATTTGAGGTCATAGGTATAGAGAATAATGATAATATTATAATTAAAGATAGCAAGAATAAAAAGCAAAAAGTACACAAGGATAGGTTAAAAAGAAAAAAGAGTTTAAACGTTTCATGAAATGGTCTGATCATCGGGCATATTGAGCAGGTGCGTCGAGCTGATAATGTCCCGGCAGCCGGTGGTGGTCACATAGATAGAAGCCTCCTTGCTAGCCTCCTCCATGGTGGTTACCTCGTAGCTCTCCATTGCTGCCTGCATCGCATTTATCGGATCGATTTCGGTAATATATAAAAATTAAAATTTTTTATTACACTAAACTTTACAAAAGGAAAATACATACATATTTATATAAAAAAAATAGATATAAATCATTTTTATTTAACCTAAAAATAATATTAAAATAATTAATATATATCAACTAACAAAATATATAAATATTAAAAATAACTTCATAGGTATATTTACGTTGTTTTCTTTTAAAGGCTGGTGTAGTATGTTGTATATGATACACTTATCATATTGTAGTATATACAATATCTGATGTTGTCAAATGCTCAACCTAAAGATACAGTATTATACTCATAAACATAGTGGCGCTTTGTCGCTCTGTTTACACTTATATGTGGACTGGCCTGCAGCGTGAGATCTGCAGCGTAAGCACTTTGACGCATACAGTCAAAACCCAACTCTAATTATGTATGCACATATATACAAATATATACAAATATACACATATATACACATATATACAAATATACACATATATACGCTGCCGCTCAGCGGTCGAACTCTTTATATATAAGAACACTATGTACTTTAGGCTAAGAAACATATTCGAATAATTAATAAGTTCATTCGATCACAACCAACAGAACGAAGCATACGCTTCTGTTTTCGTTTAAAAGGTCATCCGTTTAACATTACATAGCGACCGTTTAAAAAGTTATCCAATTAACATTACACTAGACGCAGTTTCGATTGATTAAGTGTGGAGCTCAATGGCACTTGCGCTTCTCGGGCTTTCATTTCTGACAGAACTGATGATTGAACAGACATTATCAACTCATCAAAATTCGTGCTCAGATTACTATTCATTTCGCCCACATCTAGCTATTCTAGGCCGTCATAAGCCACATCGAACGATTGGCTTAATTTGTTAATTTGATCCAAAAACACCGCCAAGTTGCTCTCACTTTGTTTGGCCAACGAGTCAGAATCTAGCTTTGCTTGCAGAGTCTTTAAGCGTTAGTATACCGATTTCACTTTGCATTTGTAAAATGCCATTCGCTCATCGGGCGCCACTGTACTGATGTAACGCACAAGCGAATTACCGATAGAGATTGCTTGATACCGTTTCTATGCAACTTAGTATGTGTGCGTATGCAAAAGCTTGTAACGGCATCACTTTGTATTTGAGAATGTGTATGTGGACCATTGATCAGGTGCCACTATATTGCAAGCGAGACGAGAAAGAATGCAAACCGAAAATTAAAACGAAAGATATGCAGATCTCTACATATCCATATGTATATATTTAAATATTAAATGTGCACGCACGCGCTGAACGACAAGGCCTCAATTTGGCATTGGTTATTAAAAGACGAAAATTGTCACAAAATTCACTTTATATATGTGCTGCTGATGGTTTAACACGCACTGCTCGTTGCTTTACGCGCGTCTAATTGCGAACAGTGATAAATAGAGCGAACTGATAGCGTAGCGACGATGAATCTGCACAACTTAAGCAATCATTGGTTATGTTCATGTAGAATTACATATATATGTATGTATCGAATTACATATGTTAGTTTATGCAATTTATGATATATATTAATTGTACATATATATATATATATATATTCGAAGCGCAAAACAAACAATTCCTGGAATTGCTCCCAATTGATGCCAACGTAACTTATTTGAGCTATCCACTGCGAAGCACTGCTTCCTAAGGAGCGGCTGAGTGCAATGACTAGCTCGCTGCCTTGAAGAGGATTTTCTCCAATGATTAAGTTGACGGTGGTGCGCCAGGAGAAGGCATCCGAATGAGGTATGTCTGGGTTGTATTTCGGCAAACATATTTTATTGACGTTTGTCTGAACGCAACGTGAGTCGGGTTGGGGTCGATATTCTCAATCTCTGCTGGGACAGCGTAGAGCTTTGTGAATTCCGCGTACGTGTGTTCATCTCGACTGCTAATCCAAGAAGAATGCTTTCTATTCATTAGTCTTATTCCACGTACACGGACTACACTCAGCAGATAGGGCTCTTTTTAGAAACACTAGTTGCGACTCACAGCTGGGAACATAACTCTACGACATATATATATTTTCTTTTAATTTTTGTATTTGAATGTTGCATTATATTGGCATATCGCTTTCACTCTGTCCGATAAGGTTGTTTCAATCATTATGACTACGAATTTGTATCACTGTATGATTTCTAGAGCGTTCCGCAGATAGCAATGCAATGTATGTATTGTAACGAACCT
>JAWNOY010000236.1:0-34941 GCA_035045545.1 Drosophila gaucha
AGATATAGTTTTCTCCGATTTGCCATGCCCCCAAGAGGCGGATATATATAATTTTCCATAATTTTGTCGAAACGGGCAAGCCTAACGTCTGTGTCAATTTTTGGAACACTAAGTGTAAAATTAGCAGAAGATATAGTTTTTTTCCGATTTGCCACGCCCCTAATGGGCGTAGATATATATTCTTTATCTTTTTTTCTAGGGGGTGGTTTATACAAATATATGTTTAAAGTTTCAGGATCCCTGGCTTTAACAGCATCCAAAATATTGGAAGATTTATGTTAAGCACTATATAGACTTTCCCGATTTTCCACGCCCCAAGTAGGCGTGGAGATATAATTTTTTGATCAATCTGAAGGGAAGACCAAAAGTATATTACTTTCCAAATTTTGATGCTCTAGCTTCAAAACTGTAGAAGATATAGTTCTATCCGATTTGCCACGCCCCCAAAAGGCGTAGCTATATATTCTATATCTTTTTTTGTGTATTTGGGTGTAACTCAGCAGTATATATTCCAAATATTAAGGCTCTGACTTTAATAACGTCGAAGTTATCCCACTAAAACATTTCTAAAAACCGATCTGTCCTTTGGGAGCTATAGGATGCAGTCATCCGATCCGGATGATTCCGAGATATACAATGCCTGCAGCACATTCCAGCCCATGTGCACAATTTCAGTTCTGTAGCTCTTATAGTTCTCGGAGGAGAGTGCGTTGATCCAGACAGACGGACAGACAGACGGACGGACAGACGGACAGACGGACATGGCTATATCAACTCAGCTCGTCTTGCTGATCAAGAATATATAGATACTTTATATGGTCGGAGATGCTTCCTTCTCTGCGTTGCAAACTCCTGACCAAAATTAATATACCCCTTTTGCAAGGAGTATAAAAACCTAAGTGGCCTAACTGTGCCAATAATTTTGTTCAGCGAAATACACAATTTTTTTTAATTTGATTTAATATTAATACTAGTTGTTTATTTTTAGAAAAAAAATTCTGCTCTTTATTTATAACAAATACTTCAATCTAATTGGTAAATTTTTTTTTTAGCATTTATTTTTATTTTAGAGGGTCAAAAGATGGCCAGATAATTTTACTGTATATATGTGCATGTGTGTGTGCTAGGAGCATAGGGTAATGCCTGGCAGATAAAAGTGATGTATGCTATATTGTTTAAAACATCGAATTGGTTCAGGGATCTCCTAGTCGGGCAGCCCCGACTAGAGCGTTCTTACTTGTTTATAATGGCGTACCAGCAGTGTAAACCTGATTTTATTAACTCATTAAAAAAAATGTGATTTTCAGAAAATTCGTTACTCTCCAAAGTGCGAAATCTCCACAAACTTTGAATAGTACCAGCAGTATATACATGTATTTTTTGACCTGTGAAATAAATGTCTTTGACTGCAAATTCGTAGCTTACAAAAAATTAAATCTGTATCAACTTTGAATTGCTGTAGCTTGGTCAAATGGACACCTATAAAATCGTACTAGTAGTGTATTCATGATTTTTTTTACCTATTGAAAAAATTGGCATTGTCTGTCTGTTGCTCTCAAAACTGAAATTTCCTACAAACCTTGAATTGCTGTTACTTGGTCAAATGAACTCCTATCGATAAAAAGTAAAGTTTTTCGAACTTGTGTTGATCGCATCTTTATAATGGCGTACGAGTAGGCTTACAACTAAAGTAAAGTAAAGTTTTTCGATCTTGTGTTGATTACCTCTTTCTGTCGTTGACTGCAAATTCGTTGCTTACAAAATATTAAATCTCTCAAAACTTTGAATTGCTGTAGCTTGATCAAAAGAACTCCTTTCGATTAAAAGTAAAGTCTTTCGAGCTTGTGTTGATTCCCTCTCTACAATAGCTTACCAGCAGGGTTTCCATGATTTTTTTTGATCTATTGAAGAAAATGTCATTGTCGGCAAATTCATTGTTCTCAAAAGTGAAATCACCCACAAACTTTAAATTGCTGTAACTTGGTCAAATGAACTCCTATCGATAAACAGTAAATCTATTTAAACTTGGGTTGATCGCATCTTTATAACGGCGTACCAGCAGTGCAACCATGATTTGGTTGAGCTACTGAAATGAATGTCATTGTCTGAAACTTATTGTTGTCAAAAGTAAAATCTTCCACAAGCCTTGAATTGCTTTAACTTGGTCAAATGAATTTTGAATAACGGGATATATCAGGATGCCAAATTGCCAAAAATAGAGTTGCCACATAGTTTAAATTATTAAAAAAAAACCTAAGTGGCCTAACTGTGCCAATAATTTTGTTCAGCGAAATACACCATAATTTTTTGATTTGATTTAATATTAATACTAGTTGTTAATTTTTAGAAAAAAAGATTCTATTTATTTATAATAAATACTTCAATCTAATTGGTAAATTTTTTTTTTAGCATTTATCTTTATTTAAGGGGTGAAAAGGTGGCCACAAAGTTAAAAATGCTTGCTGTGCCAATAATTTTTATCGTCACTGTATGTACATAGGCATACATATAGGATGGAGTGTACCGCTTATATGTATATATGTATATGCTGCAATTGCCGCGCAAACCAAAGAAGTAGAAATTGGAATGTGCTCGGAAAATGGCACGGTTTGGAGCAATTGGATTAAGATATCCATATATGCACCCATATACACATAATGCTTTAGAAATGTACTTATCAAGCTTGGGTTACGTTATTCAACGATGCGTAGCTGGGCGAGTAGAAAAACGTCTACCGCTCGACCTGGATGTATTGGGTTGTTTGAATGAAACGACGTGGTGACTAATGCACAGACTTAGTTATATTTGGAGCTCAGTGGCCTTAAAAACTGGTTGAACAATGGTTGAATAGCAACTAAGTTCGCGTGCGCTGAGTTGCGTTAACAAAGTTAAAGTAAGAGTTACGAACTATACTGCAGCGGACCGGAGCGCAAGCTTGTGTTGCTCATGCAAGCTTACTCTCTTTCGGAGACGGAAAGTTTTTAGACCTATTGAAATAAATTCTTGTCTAAAAATTCGTTACTCTCAAAAATTAAGTTACTCTCAATTTTGAATGGCTTTAAAGTTTTTTAAATTCGTGTTGATCCCTTCTTTTTAATGGCGTGCCAGCTATGTAACCATGATTTTTTGGATCTATTGAAAGCAATGTCATTGTGTAGAAGCTCATTGTTCTCAAAAGTACAATCTCCCACAAAGCTTGAATTGCTGTAACTTGGTCAAATGATTTCCAATCGTTTAAAAAGCAATGTGAACTCGTGATGATCGCATCTTTATCATTGCGTAATGAACAGTACAACTTATTGTTTTTTTGACCTTTTGAAATAAATGTCTTCGTTTTTTAAAATGGCTGTAACTATAGTAAAATAACGTTTTTCCAGCTTGTGTTGATTCACTATTTCTATTGGTGATCCCCTTTCTAACCATGGTTTTTGAGACCTATTGAAATAAATGTTGTTGACTGAATATTTGTTGCTCTCAAAAGTAAAATCTGTCACAAACTTTAAATTGCTGTAGCGTTGGCAAATGAACATCTATCAAAAAAGTAAAGTTTCTTGAGCAAGTGTTGATCTCCTTCTTATAATGGCTTACCAGAAATATAACCCTGATTTTTTTGACCTACTGAAATGAAAGTTTCTTTCTGAAAATCCATTGCTCTCAAAAATGAAATCTCCCCCAAAGTTTGAAATGCTGTGGCTTGGTCAGATGAACATCTATCAATAAAAAGTAAAGTGTTTTTTGAACTCGGGATGATCGCATCTTTATATTCGCGTACAAGCAGTGCAACCAATTTTTTTTGAACATTTGAAATAAATGTGTATGTTTTTTAAATGGCTGTAACTAAAGTTAAGTTTTCTAGCTAGTGTTGATCCACTATTTCTAATGGCGGTCCCCTTTCTAACAATGGTTTTTGTGACCTTTTGAAATAAATGTCATTGAATGAAAATTCGTTGCTGTCCAAAATTAAATCCCCCCCAAACTTTTGAATACCTGTAACTTGGACCAATGAACACCTTTCGATAAAAAGTAAAGTTTCTTGAACTCGCGATGAGTTTTCTTTAATAATTAATCGCAAACATAGCAACCATGATTTTTTTCACTTATTGAAATAAATGTCTTTGTCTGAAAATTCTTTACTCTCAAAAATTTAATCTCTCCCAATTTTGAATAATTGTAGCTTGGCCAACTGATCTGATATCAATAGAAAGTAAATTTTTTCGAACTTGTGTTGATCCCCTCCTTATAATGGCGTGCCAGCAGTGTATCCATGATTTTTTTGATATATTGAAATAAATAACAGTCTCGGAAAACTCGTTGATCTCAAGACTGAAATCTTCCACAAACTATGAATTACTGAAACATGGCCAAATAAACTTCAATCGATGAAAAGTTAAGTTTTT
Source organism: Drosophila gaucha (assembly GCA_035045545.1). Classification (NCBI taxonomy): domain Eukaryota; kingdom Metazoa; phylum Arthropoda; class Insecta; order Diptera; family Drosophilidae; genus Drosophila; species Drosophila gaucha. Next base: position 4,398 of record JAWNOY010000236.1, read on the forward strand.
TGAAGACGTGTTCTCCCTTCTTTATAATGGCGTGCCAGCAGTGTAACCATGATTTTTTGACCTGTTAAAATAAATGTCATTGTCTGAAAATTCGTTGCTGTCAAAAATTAAATCTCTCCCAACTCTTTGAATGGCTGTATCTTAAGTAAAGTAAAGTTTTGCGATCTTGCGTTGATCCACTCTTTCTAAAGGTGTACGCTATTTAACAATGGTTTTTGTGACCTTTTGAAATAATCATCAAACATTCGTTGCTCTCAAAAATTAAATCACTCCTAATTTTGACTTAGAAAATAGAACAAATGAACACCTATCGATAAAAAGTAATGTTTTTGAACTCGTGTTGAACGCTTCTTTATAATGGTGCGCCAACAGTGCAACCATGATTTTTTTGACCTATTGAAATAAATGTGTTTAGTTGACAATTCGATACTCTCAAAAATTAAATCTCTCCCAACATTGAATTGCTGTAGTTTGGTCAAATAAACTCGTTTTTATCCCTCCCATCATTTTTTGGACCTATTAAAATAAATGTCATTGTCTGAAAATTCGTTGTCCTCAAGCTTGTGTTGATCCAATCTTTCTAATGGGGTACCATGTCTAACCATGGTTTTTGCGATATTTTGAAATAAATGTCGTTGACTGCAAATTCGTTGCTCTCAAAAATTAAATGTCTCCCAACTAAAGTAAAGTACCATTTTTCGAGATTGTGTGATTACATCTTTCTAATGGCGTAGCAGCAGTGCAACCATGATTTTTTTTACCTATTGAAATTAATGTCATTGTCTGAAAAATCGTTGCCGTCATTTAATCACTCTCAACTTTGAATTGATGTTGCGCGGTCAAATGAACACCTTTGAATTGCGGTAATTTAGTGAAATGAATTCCTTTCGAGCTTGTGTTGATTCCCTCCGTATAATGCCGTACCAGCAGTGCAACCATGATTTTAATTTTAATAAATGTCATTGACTGAAAATTCATTGCTCTCAAATGTGAAATCTCCAACAAACTTTGAATGCTGTAACTTCGATAACCTATCGATAAAATGTAAAGATTTAGAAGCCGTGTAAGTCACATCTTTATAATGGCGTACCATCAGTGCAATCATGATTTATTTGAGCTATTAAAATAAATGTGTTTGTCAGAAAATTCGCTACACTCAAAATGAAATCTCCCCCAAACTTTGATCGGCTTTAAAGTAAAATTAAATCTGTCCCAACTTTGAGTTGCTGAAGCATGGTCAAATGTACCAATATCGGTAAAAAAAAATAAGGTCATTCGTGCTTGTGTTGCTCCCCTTCTTATAGTGGCTTACCTGCAGTGTATCCATGATTTTTTGACCTCTTGTTGATCCCTTCTTTATAATGGCGTACCAGCAAATTAACGCTGATTTTTTTGACTGATTAAAATAAATGTCATTGTCAGAAAATTCGTTGCTCTCAAAAATCAAATTTCTCCCAACTTTGAATTGCTGTAACTTGGACAAATGAACACCATTCCATAAAAAGTAAAGTTTTTTGAACTCGTGTTGATCGCATCTTTATATGATAATTCGTTGCTCTTAAAAGTGAAATCTCTCTCTATCGATAAATAGTAATGAATTACTGTAGCTAGTAGTAGTAAAAAATAAAGTCCTTCGAGCTCCTTCCCTTCTTCTAATGGTTTACCAGCAGTGTATCCATGATTTTTTCACCTCTTGTTGCTTCCTTCTTTATAATGGCGTATAGGGTAAGGGAAAAAGATTTGTTCAATATCCGTCTTGCTGTCTGTCCGTTGTCCGTCTGTCTGTATGAACGCGCAGTATTTGGACACTATAGAAGCTAGAGACTTGTAATTTAGAATATATACTCGTGTGTAACCGCGTCAGATCAAGTTTGAGTATTTTTCCAAAACGCCGTCAGGGGGCGTGGCAAATCGGGAAATGCTATATATATTAAGACTGAAACGCTGTTACTTTCGTCAATATTGCAGTCTGAGAAATGGGATTTAGAATATATTTTTGTGACCACCACGCGGACGTTTTAAGATATAGTTTATATATCTACCGCCATAGTGGGCGTGGCAAATCGGATAAAACTGTATCTCCTACAGTTTTGGAGCTAGAGCGTCCAAATTTTGAATGTGGGATACTGTTGACCTCCTCTTAAAATAAATCAAAAGTTATGTATCCATGTCTTCTGGGGCGTGGCGAATCGGGAATTACTATATATTTTACTATAACCATGGACTGTTCATGAAATTTAAATTTACGAAAAAACAAAATAATAATAATCATAATGTAACCCACCGTAAAACAAATTCTAGTTAACCTAACTGGGGATTGAACCTGAAGGGATTGAACACACACCAACACACCACCAATTTCAATTTCGCGCATAGTCGTGAAAGAGACGCCGTGGTGTAGTGGGTAGAGTCGGTGGCATGCAAGCGCGTGACCCAGGTTCGATTCCCATCAGTGCCGCGTGATAGTATCATTTAATAAAATGTTTTTTTCTATTTTTTTTATAACTTCTGTGTTACTAAATAAATTTTGATAAAATTTTCAGCATAAATCCTTATATTTTATAAAAAAAACGGTTTTACCTAAAAAATTAAAAAAAAACTTAATTGTGGCGACCTCGCTGCAACAAAAAACCGAATTCTTTATTGGTTTCGAGTTGTGCAGCCGGCTTAAGTACGGTATATACATATATGAATGTACAGATGAATATGTATGCATATATTTTTTGGTCTGGCTGTCAGGTGGCATGCGCAAGTGTTTGATCTTTGTGTTCGCCAGATGAGTTCAATGTCAATGTCAATGTCAGTGTCGGTGAAAATGGTAAAATTCTTGACTTAGATTCAGAACGATTTTATATTCAGAACGCGCTTGTACTGCTTCAGTAAGAGTTACAACTAAAAAAAAAAAATAAAATGGATTGGTATTGTGCTGAGTGTAAAGATTGTGTAAAAAGTACCAACTTGAGCTATCATTTGAGGACAAATGAACACAAGGCAAATGTACGTAAGCCCTGGATGCATCCGTGAAACAAATATCGAGTTCTTTCCACAATCGCATGTCGAGGTATTGCTATGAGAGTGACAATAGCAACCCCAGCGTCAGCAGAGAAAAGATACAATTGACACAAATATTGCAACGATGTCTGGATTTCCATGCAGCTTGTAAAGTAAATTTTGAGCTATTCGGGTAGTATATGAAGATGAAGGATGATGAGATGACGTTTATGATTAAATCCCATCAGACATCAATGATTGTGGCTACAATTGGGAGTGATTTGGAGGATCTGTTTGAGAGTCAGGCGGCTATGATAAGTGCGAAAATGTATGAGTTCCAGGAGCGCGACAACGGCTGGACTCTAACGAAAATTCTTCACATCGAGATGAACTTCAACAAATACAGTCCATTAAAAGGCTCAAGTTTTATTGTCACCGCAAAGAGGCTTGCATTGAAAAAAGCTCTAGTGAATGTGTGTAATACCTATGTGTTTTGCTTCAAAAGAGCACTGATATCAGCTCTGAAGACAGCTCAATCTAACAGCAATTTTCGTACAACATTTCTGAAATAAAGAGCCCTTCAATTCAAATAGATTCTTCGTTACAACTGAATTTCGAAAATCTAAAATTTCCACTCAAAGTCCAAGACATACGAAAATTTGAGAAACAAAATCGTGGACTAAGTAAACCTTTTTGGATATGATTCAGAAATAGGTAGGGTGATTGGACCCCTGTACCTGACTTCGCAGAAACAGCAGATACATATAAACCTACTACTTCTGGAGGGACGAAAATATTTCCCATTATGTTTGGATTAAGAGCTTAACAAGGTATGTGTGTGTGTGTGTTTTGCATTTTAAAGATGAATAAAAAATATGTTCTTATCTTTTACAGACTTGTATGTAGTCAGCTAACTTCGCATTCATCAACACTATACTTCTATTCAAAAAGTGAGAACATACATTCCAAAGATTGCAGTGAAATGGTATCAGCGCTACCAGCAGAAGGTACACAATATCTGAGCTTCACTAATTACCTAAATAGTATATCAGTGCCATTTGATGTGTATGATGAATGCGTGAGTGAGAATGTAATTAATGTAAACGAACATATGCCTTTATCATATGCCTTTTATTTAAAATGCTCATTCGACTCAAGACTTAATAAATTTGCAATGCATACGGCTGAAGAAAATGTTAGCATACATTTTATAAATTCATTAATTGCTAATATTACAATGGTTTACACGAGTCAACTAAATAGCATAGTGCCGTTAGTGATGAGTCCGGCAGATGAAAAAATCTTTACAGATGCAGTTAATTGTCATATTTGTAATAAGCCTTTATTAAGCGACAGAGTTAGAGACTATTGTCATTTGAATGGGTCTTTTAGAGGAGCAGCACACAATGCGTGCGATATGATGCACATTTGTTTGTGCGAGAATTATCTAAGTACCGCGCGACATTAAAGTTCTCCCTCTTAATAAGGAACTTTACATTTCTGTATCGAAATTTATATATATTGCTGAGTCGATAAAAAATTACGATTTTTAGATTCATTTCGTTTTATACCCGCAAGTCTAGATACTTTGAGCTCCAATTTGGAATTAAAAGATTTGCTAACTACCAAGAGCTTTTCCCCCACGATGATGATGGCGGTTAGGTGAATTTAATGCGCAGAAAAGGTGTATTTCCATATGAATATTTAAGATCATATGACCGCCTGCATGAGAACTCTTTTTTAATAGACTATCGAATAGCGAGTGATCAGCTGAAGATTATCAGCATGCTCAAAGCGTTTGGGAAACCTTCCACTGTCAGACACTTAAAGACTATATGGAAATATATTTGAAGACCGATGTCCTATTACTGACAGATGTTTTCGAAAATTTTCGTTCAATATGCAGGAATATTTACTCCCTTGATCCAGTGCATTATTATACAACACCCGGCTTATCATGGGACGCCATGCTTAAGTCGCCTGACATAAAACTGGAACTTTACACACCCATTGATATGCAGAGATTTATTCTAGGAGGCATTCGAGGTGGTCAAGTACAGTGTTCACAAAGGTATTCCAAAGAAAATCAAAAAAAAAATATATTGATATAAATACTTATACTAGAAAGCAGGCCAAAACGAGTTTTGAGAAAGATTTTTTCAAGTTACTAAACAATGCTGTATTTGGTAAGACTATGGAAAATGTTGAGAATAGGAAAAATGTTAAGTTAGTATGTTCATGGGAAACAAGAAAACGCAACAACTTAGGGGCCAGAGCTTTAATTTCGAAACCAAATTTTCACAGCTCCGCTCAGTTTGCTGATGATCTTTATGCAATTCAAATGAAACGACCTTTTAATTTATTCAACAAACCTATGTATTTAGGCTTCTGTGTAAAATGTACGATTTTCACTTCAACTATATGCCACTAAAATTTCAAAAAAATTTTCTTTAAATTATATGGATACTGACTCATTCATATATACCATTCGAGTCGACTTGTCAAAGCATAAAACGTACGATTTTCACTACAACTATATGCTTTATTTTATGGTTTTGCATTTGCAATCTGTCCCCAGGGGACAATAAGCAAATTTTATAAGTTGTACATTAACAAAGTGTGGGGCAGCTGTATCTTCAACAGGGGACGTACAGCTCTTTCAGTCCATCTCTGGTCTGAAGGGCAGGTCCAGGGGGTGGAATCTTTTCAGACGCCTGGTGTGTGCGCTGTTGTCCAGCAGGTTCAGTGCCAGTTGGTTCTTATGGATTTGAAGCCTGGATCGGTGTCGAATACCATACTAACGGTTGTCGTTCTTGATCGATGAATTAGGTGCTGAGTTTAGATCTTCTGCCGAGCAGCCAATGCATTTTGGACAACTTTAGATTCAGCTGCGATCATTTAGCCTTTAGATGAGCTTGCCAATTTAAACGACTGTCAAGGGTGAGGCCTATGTATTTCACCTTGTCTACTGTAGGGAGGGAGCGAACCATGCAGGCTGACTGGGGGCAATTTAGCCTGCAAGTGGCGAACGTCATGTGCAGTGACTTTTCTGTGTTGACTGAGATATTCCATCTCAGCAGCCATGGCTCGACCAGGTCAAGCTGGTCCTGAATGATTTCGGAGGCCTCCGAAGGGTCCGAACTCGAAGCGACGAAGGCAGTGTCGTCCGCATAAGAGGCAACCAAGAGCCGGTCATGTTGCAGCACAGGCAAGTCTGCGGTGAAGAGGGTGTAAAGAATGGGTCCCAGCACACTGCCGTGCGGGACACCCACTCTGACGCACTCAATTCTTGAGTTGGAGCTCTCACACCTAACGTAGAAGCGTCTGTCGGAAAGAACCATGAAGTATGGGGCAGGTAGGAGCAGTTTGATTTTATGCAGAAGCCAATCATGCCATACGCGATCGCCTGCTTTATGTCCAAAAAGACAGCGGAGGAGTAGTGCCAGTCCTCACAGGAGCAGAGCACCTTCTGCACAATGCGGTGGCATTGCTCTGGAGTACTGTGATGTTGCCGGAAGCAAAATTGTTGAATAACGGCAATATTCTGGCCAGAAATACTCTTTCGAATATCTTCGAGAGTATTGTCAATAAGCTAATTGGACCAGGTTTCGGAAACATAATCTCAGCGCACTTCCATTAGGTGCGGAAGTGGCAGAGATCAAAGATCCCGTTGAAGATGTTGGCAAGAAGCTGGATCACTCTCGGCGGTAGGCACTTAATGGTGACTGCGTCAATACCGTCGTAGCCAGGGCTTTTCGTCGTCTTTAGGCGTTCGATTTCAGCTTTAACCTCCTGGCGTAATTCCGATGGAAGAGTCATTTGGTGTGGAGCCTCAAGGAAGGATAGAGTGGAATTAACGTCCTCAGCGCTACATGTACTGAAAGGAGTAAATGAGTTCACCAGATGAGTTGCGAACTCCTCAGCTTTCTCCGCACTAGATCTGCACCATTTGGTATGGAGCCTCAAGAAAGGATAGAGTGGAATTAACGTCCTCAGCTCTACATGTGCTGAAAGGAGTAAATGTGTTCCCCAGATGAGTTGGGAACTCCTCAGCTTTCTCCGCACTAGATCTGCACCATTTGGTATGGAGCCTCAAGAAAGGATAGAGAGGAATTAACGTCCTCAGTGCTACATGTGCTGAAAGGAGTAAATGTGTTCACCAGATGTGTTGCTAACTCCTCAGCTTTCTCCGCACTAGATCTGCACTCACAGCCGGCTTTTTGAGGTATTTGGTGGCTTGCCAGAGACTGTGATCGGGCTGATTTGGCTCCAGATTGCGCAGGAACTCAGCAGTTGCTTCGTTGCGGAGTTCGAAATACAGCACTTTCAGTGACTGTTTCTTGGTGATGGTGTGTAAAACAAGTAGCTTCGCAGATGTCACGGCATAGTTTCTAAAACAGTATCGTCGATATTTTCTCCACTATTGAGGCAGGCGTTGGGGTCAGTAATCTCATCAAGCATAGTTTTAAAGGAATATAAGTTGGAGTTTTTCCTGAGTAACCTAGTGGTGATCCGAATGTAGATCACTGTGATCCGAATGTAGATCAAAGTCCGCTTCCGTGTACACGCAGTTGCAATTGATCCCTCTGGTGATTGCGAAATCCAGAACATCGGGGATCTTCGTCGGGTCGGTTGGCCAGTATGTTTTTTGACCAGATGAGTAGGTGGTCAGGTTAAGGGTTCTAATGCAGGGTATAAGGGGAAATCCCTTAGGGTTGTTTAGTCTTGACCCCCACCACGTATGCTTCGCATTAAAATCGCCTCCAGCTAGGAACATAGAAGGAAGCGATGGTAATATTGCCAATGGAAGTGGCAATGCGAATTGACGACGCTTGCAGCCATGAGAGAAGAATCGGCTTGTTTTCGGTGTAATGAAGCCTGGATTTAATTAGAATGCCGGCACCGCTCTGGCATTTCCATTGCGGTGATTAGCCTGAAGCAAATCGTAATCATTGATTTTAAAAAATGATTGGCATTGATTGATGTCGACATTGTTCCTTTTGAGGTACAAGTCTACCTTTGGCCTACTTTTGCATAGGCCGTTAGCATTCCCGATTATTATTTTATTAGACCACCTACTTGCTAATGATGACATGACTGTTTTTATCATTGCAGTCATTTGCTCCTCTGGGTTTGGAGAATTTTAATTATTTGCTCAAGGTAAGCGTTGCCAAATCCGCCCTGTTGCGGTAGTGGTTGAGCACTATAGTTGATTTCAGGGGGAAACGTGAGGTTTTTAGTTACTCTGGCGAATGACATTCCAGGTTGGGTGTAATTTGGTTGAATGTACCGTTAGGAGCACGAGCTGCTGTGGGACGATTCTTGCCTTGCTCTATACGATGCTTGGCTTCCTTGTAGACTCTACATCCTTTGTAGGACGCATTGACTCATTCAAGGGGCTGCTCCTTGTCCTTTGAGCACTTACCTGGCTCATGGTCCGTAGTGAACTTGACGCATCTAGGAAGCTTTGTACAGATGTTTTTAGTGGGATTGAATTCCAGACACTTGTGGTATTGCAGAACATCATTGTTCTTCCTCGAGGCTCGATCGCTACGATGGCGTTGGAGAGGCTCTTAAACATCTTTATTGTTGGTCATTGGAATGGGGGTCTTAGAAAGGCGGTGTTTAACATTCGTTAAGTGACGCACGTTGTGCCCAAGCTTGGCCAGATCATCAGGAATGAAGTCCAATGGGGTGCTGTGATGCAGATATATAAGCCCTTTCCTGCTTGAGCTGGTAAGTGTGGAATGCGATCTTGCTTGCCTCTAGAGCGCTTAACAAATTTCTAAAATTTACAATACTGGAGGCCATAACACAGACTGTCTCTGCCTGCCTTGTATGTAAAGTCATCACTGCCAATAGCATTTTTTACAAAGGTAACCATTCCAATTATGTTATGCACGTTGGAGATGAAGATTGGAGGCGTCTTTTGTGTCTTCTGGGTATTTGATAGAGGAGGTGGAGCGGAGGGCTCTTCTTCGGCAGTCGGGGCAGTTTCTTGGTTGTAAATAGTTGGGGCGAGTAGGGCAAATCTGTTTGGGCTAACAGAGAGCTTAACAGCTGCCTTGGCGCATGCGTAGCAGTATACTTGCGTTGTATTTCTCCAAGCGTTAGTGAGCTGTCGTCAGAGTCCCATTGGATGGATATTGAGGACTCGGACGGAGATGAACGCAGTTTGTTTACTAGCACCTTGGAATATTTTTGTTATAAATTTTGGGTGATTCATGGTCTTGTATGCGTTTTAGCGGAGTCGTTTTCCGGTTGACTGTCTGCCACTCGGCGGGCACCAGCGGCATTGTCGCTAGGGATATTGTCCGAATGCATGTGGTTAATTCCACCAGTTGCCGTGTTTTTGTCCTAAATCGTGATACCGACACCAATAAACAGTGTCTACGAATAGACTTGCAGAGTAATCCCACAAGCTTAGTATAAATTACTGTGTGTATAGCAAAAAATTAAATTTTTCAGAGTTGCAATAGTGACTTTCTAATATGAATTTTTTAATTTTGTTTCCCTTTTTCTGAACGTATTTTAGAAAATCTGATTTTTATTTTTATTTATTTATCGATGCTTGCTGTTTGAGAGCTGAGCATTGAATGAAAAAAATAAATAAATAAATATAAAATAAAAACAAAGAAAAAGAGCACACTCATTCTACTGCAGATTTTCATTTAATCGGCAACATCAGCAGCAGCAGCAGCAGCAGCAGCAATAGCATCAGCAATCATAATATGGATATACAGGTTAACGAAATAACCTCAACATCTCAACCACCTCGCAGTAGAAGAGGAAGATACTTCCAAAGAAGAAACAACTTGCGTTTCATTCAAGTGAATGTTGTATCATCATCGGGTATCACCATCGATAGCAGCAGTAGCACCACTTCTCCAGACGATGATGAAAATGATTATGTGCCAGAGACGGCGAGCGAAGGGGAACTGAACTAGTTGCAGCAAAATGATCAACGACCTCCTTCTCCAGGCGACAATGAATATGATTACGTACCAGAGAACTGGTTAGAACAAAATGCTCAACGACTCCCTTCTCCAAATTACGATGAATAAATAAGATAAAACTAGACGGATGGGCTAACTTCGAACATGCCGAAGTTTGAAAAGGATACAGATATCGTTTTCTCTGATTTGCCAAGCCCCCAACTAGTGGATATATATTATTTTTTGTTATCTATTGGGCTGGGAAGAAGTAACCTATATATCAAATTTTGAAGCTGTACCTATAAAACTTTGGCAGATACAGCTTTCCGATTTTCCACGCCCCTAACTATATATACTTTCCCGATTTTCCACCGTCCAAGTAGGCGTGGATATATAACTTTTTGATTAATGTGAAGGGGAGGTCAAAAACATATTACTATCCAAATTTGGATGTTCTAGATCTAGCTTAAAAACTGTAGAAGATATAGTTTTACACGATTTGCCACGACGATTTAATTTTTAAGACTCTAGGTATAAAATTTTAGAAGATACAGTGTTTTCCGATTTGCCACGCCCCTAATGAGCGTAGATATAAATTCTTTATCTTTTTTTCTAGAAGTGGTTGATACAAACATATGTTTTAAGTTTCAAGTCTCGGGCTTTAACAGCATCCAAAATATTGGAAGATTTATGTTAAGCACTGTGTAGACTTTCCCGAAGCGGCTGGCGCCGACGCTGTGCAGTGGTGTGCTACGGTGGACATCATTCTAAATGAAAAACCGTTACAAGGTAGTGCGTTAATTTGGCGTTGACGAAGTCTCTAGAAGGAAGTTCTTCGCAGTGGTTATCTTAGATTTACTATCCAGGCATTACGTGGCCACAATTCAGACAGCTTTTCGAGCAGAGGTATGAAAATACTGAGACACCAGCGGCGATAATTTTAAATTTGCTAAACAGTCGCCCAAACACTGGGACATACCCTCATTACAAAATGGCGTGATATGGACCACGAGGAAATTGCTGCGTCGGTTGTGCATGGTTATTTACCAAACTATGTCCGTAGATTCCAACGAATAGCTTACACTGGGAACATTCGCAGCAGGCGAGATTTACAGTCCAAGTTACAAGTCTTCTCGTTTGATAAAAAACGATACAACCCTCAGCCGATGACTCATGTGCTAAGCGTGCTAAAACATTGCCTCGGGCACAAGAAGTCAGAATGCAAAGTAAAGAAGGAGACGATCGAAATCAATTGTTAGAAATGTTGCAAAAGCATTCGACATCATTTATTCGGGGAGCCCCTTTATCTCGTTTTGACACTGGAGAAATGAGTATTCAGTCCCAGCGAAAGAGAGCTACTTCGATCAAAAATACACTACTCGACATTTGTTACCCCTGACGGACAATATGAGTTTCTAGCACTGGCATTTGGCTTAAAGAATGCACCGTCGGTTTTCCAAAGAGCCGTAATGACAGCAATTGGTGATTTAGCTTTTTCTTACGTTATTGTTTATATGGACGATATAATGATTGTGGCTCCAAGTAAGAAACTTGCACTCGAAAGATTAAAAACGGTTTTAAACGTTCTGAAGTTCGTTCAACGGAGAAAAAATCATTTTTGAGGGACTCTGCTTAATACCTAGGATACGAAGTACAGGCGGGTGAGATTCGTCCCAATTTACGTAAGATTGCAGCACATAGTGCATTGCCACCACCTAAGTCCATTACAACATTGAGGCAATTTATAGGACTAGCTTCGTATTTTCGCCAATTTGTACCAGGATTCTCTTAATTAACGAAGCCTCTTTATACTCTCACAACTACGCAAAATAATTTTGATTGGAAGATGGAACATGAGCTAGTTCGCAATCCAATTGTTGATATTCTTACAAGTAAGCCAGTTTTGGTGATATTTGATCCATAGTATCCCATAGAGCTGCCTACAGATGCAAGTACAAACCGCATGTCGTGGAATATTATAGTATGATTACCTGCATGGAAGAAAGTTTGTCATCTTTACAGATTGCAATTCGTTGAAGGCTTCTAGAACAAAAATTGAGCTGTCACCTAGAGTGCATAGTTGGTGGTCATTTTTAGACTCTGTTCCCAAAGGGAAAAAGAGTCTATTGGATTTGTGCAATGTCCGTCTTGCTGTCTGTCCGTCTGTCTGTATGAACGCGCAGCATTTGGACACTATAGAAGCTAGAGACTTGTAATTTGGAATATATACTCGTGTGTATCCGCGTCAGATCAAGTTTGAGTATTTTTCCAAAACGCCCTCAGGGGCGTGGCAAATCGGGAAATGCTATATATATTAAGACTAAAACGCTGTTATTTTCGTCAATATTCCAGTCTAACAAATGGGATTTAGAATATATATTCGTGTACACCACGCGGACGTTTTAAGATATAGTTTATATATCTACGCCCCTTGTGGGCGTGGCAAATCGGATAAAACTATATCTTCTACAGTTTTAGAGCATCCAAATTTGGCATGTGGGATACTGTTGACATCCTCTTAAAATAAATCAAAAGTTATGTATCCACGTCTTGTGGGGCGTGGCAAATCGGGAATTATTATGTCTTTTACTAAAACCGTGATAATTTCGGCAATATTCCCGTCAAAGAGTTGGGATTTGAAATATATATACTAGTATCCTACCTCTACCAAAAAATATATGTTATATATAGCTAAGCCCATTTGGGGCGTGGCAAATAGGGTAAAACTGTATATCCTACAGTCTTAGAGGTAGAGCATCCAAATTTGACATGTGGGTTACTGTTCATGAAATTTAAATTTACGAAAAAAAAAAATAATAATAATCATAATGTAACCCACCGTAAAACAAATTCTAGTTGACCTAACTGGGGATTGAACCTGGGTCTTCGTTACCACAACGCAAGTCTGTTTAACCAAATCAACACACCACCAATTTCAATTTCGCGCATAGTCGTGAAAGAGACGCCATCGATTCCCATCGGTGCCGCGTGATATTATCATTATATAAAATATTTTTTTTTTTATTTTTTTATAACTTCTATGTTACTAAATTGGGAGAGATATAAATTTTGAGAGCAACGAATTTTTAGACAATGACATTTATTTTAATGAGTCAAAAAAATCAGTGTTACTTTGCTGGTACGCTATTATAAAGAAGGCATCAACAAGAGTTCAAAAAATTCATGGATACACTGCTGGTTAGCCATTATAAGAAGGGGATCAACACAAGCTCGAAAGATTTTATTTTTTTAATCAGATTGGTTCATTTGACCAAACTAACTTAAGCAATTTAAAGTTGAGAGATATTTAATTTTACTTTAAAGCCATTCATAGTCAGGGGGAGATTTCATTTTGACAGACACATAAATGTTTTTTTTATTTTTTTATAACTTCTATGTTACTAAATGGATTTTGATAACATTTTCAGCATAAATCCTTATACTTTTTTAAAAATACGGTTCTACCTAAAAAATTAAAAAAAAATTAAATGAGGCTTTATTTGCAACTGAACTCATATTAAATTGATTTTGTGAAATGTGGAGCCGGTATCCAAAATATATAAAAACCAAAATAGTATTTTATTTTAAAAAAGCTATATGTAAAATTTGATGACTGTAGCTAAATTGATGTAAAAGACATGATCAAAAACGGAATCTCGATAATCTCGCATTCAAACATACGGAAAGACGGACGGTCGGTCTACATATTTATTGAGCCTACACACCTTTAACAGGAACAGAGTCTGACGCAGTCGGTGGCGCCTGACTGCAACGTTCTTACTTGTTACAATCGCCTGAGTGCGACATACAATATCATGAAGGCAAACGTATGGATCACGTAGATTTTCTGTCGCTGAATCCGTTGCCTGAATTGATGGAAATTTCGGAAATAAATTGGATTCAAGCCAAGCAACATCGTGACCAGAACATTTTACATATAATTAGAAAATTGAGTGATGGTGAGCTTTCTGATGACTTAGCTGCTGTTTACAAAATGAGAGCTAATGTGCTTATAGAAAAATCCGAAGAAATTGCAAAACTCGCTATATAGGTCTATATATATATATGAGTAATGAGGAGTAATGAGCAAACTTAGCAAGAATATCAATTTGAACAATAAATGCTAGTATATAATCTTTGCTTCTCAAAGCTCTTCTAATATTGATACTATTTCATTATTATGTCCAGCAGCTTGCGATGCAATTAGAAGTTTTAATCCACCTACAATTTCATTCGGGTCATCCCAAAATATATAATTTGATTTATTAGTATTAAGCTTCATAAGTCCACTGCCCGTATGAAGTGATTTTGCCGACTGTGGAGGTGATAAAGTAATTAGTGTAGATGCAGAATGTGGGAACCAGACTCTAGCTGATAAAGATTGTTTAGAGATAAGAACTTTAATTATATTTGAATATTTTTTAGAGCGATTACTCTTACGAGGCCCGTCAAACCAATACTGTTTTCTATGAGCATTTGTGATATTCAAAATATTCTTTTAATTTTCTAGCTCTCCCTCAATATAGTTATATGGATTATTCTCGTAAATTAAAGAATATAAGCCAGAAGTTAGCGGCCAATTTTCTCCACTCTCCAAGGCAATTTTCCATTTGCAGTGCTGATTCTAGAATTTCCTTGATGCGGTCCATATGTCTTATCGAACACCATTCTTCGAGCTAATTCACTTAGATTGAGCATTTTATCTAAGTCATCATTATTGTCTTGCAGGTGAACTTGAGAGTGATTATCATTGAGAGATTTGTTGTTCCACATGGATGTACCCATAGTAGCATTAGTGAATTCATCATCATCATCATCATCATCATTTAAAATAGATTCTTTAAAAGGATAGCCATTTAATTCACGATTAACTTCAGCTTTGGGTGTACGTGATGATAATGATGAGATGGTGGTAGTAAATTTGCATCTTCTTCTTTTTTGGGGTCTAATAAATGATTATTTAATGTTTCATTCTTACTAACAAGCTTTTCTAATTGGGCTGTTATTCGTAAATCTATTTCAGCTTTCCCTAACTTAATGCTTTTCAATTTTCGCTTGAGAACATTTCTAGTTTTCGCTAGATCGCTTAAAATATCTTTACCCATTGGCAGATACTGAAATGCTACTGTTTTTCTTCTTCTGCTGGTAAGCTAGATCAGCTCTATAGAACAGCCATGATGGCAGCTAAACAGTTTTAAGAGCTGTTTTGTAATGTATATATATATGTGTGTGTGTTTTTTTTTTGTATTCCTTTATTTCTTAGAATGTAAAGTATGAGTTTACAGAAACGGGTAGCGCGAGATACCTGTGGGACGGCCGCAAAGCAATGCTTCGCATGCGCTTTGCGCCATCTGAGTCCTACTCAACTCGTCGTCTGACCCTCTCAATCCTTCGGAGCTCCGTCATGATCAGCGCCGCGAAGGCACTGGTTCCTCGGATTCCAGCATGATCGACACCAGACTGATTTTTCTGATGGATCGGCCCACTTCTTCCTCTAGTTGACTTCTTCCTCTCTCTTCGGAGAATCGTCCACACTCGAAGACAATGTGGTTTGCGTCTTCCACAATTCCTTTGCCACACCGGGAACACTCATCTGTGTTGTCGTGGCCGAAACGGAGCAGGTAACTCGGGAAGCATCCGTGTCCAGTTAGGATCTGCGAAAGATAAAAGTTTATTTCTCCGTACTCACGATTTATCCAGGGCACCAATTCCGGGATATGCATGCGTGTCCAGCGCCCTTTTTGACGACTCGTCCCACTTTATTTTCCATCGCGCAATGCTGGTAGCTCTCTCCATGCTGCGCGTTGCTGTTGCGTGTGGTCTCGCTGTTGTTGCCTCTATTCTGCTCTTCCGATTCGATGACCAATTCTTCAATGGGGAGCATACCAGCTACAACAAGTGCTGCATCATCAGAGACTGTTCTGAATAGCACATAGTCGGTAGGTGGCTCTTATACCTCGGCTATAGCTTGGAGTAGCCATCGCTTTTGACCATATTGGTACGGCGTAGAGAATGATGGACCTCGTAACACTCATCAAAAGATGGCGACGTTGTTGCTTTGGTCCCCGTGTGTTCAGCATGATTCTTGAGAGTGCTCAACAGGAACCAGCTGCTTTTTCATGGATATACTCCAGATGTACACGGAACGTCATTTTTGTGTCTAGCATGACTCCAAGATATTTTATTGCTCTTTTTGTAGCAATTGCCAATCTTAATATGGGCCGTTTCCACTTTCTTCCGGCTGCTTACCAGCAGTGCCTCGGTTTTGTGCGCCGCTAATTCGAGTCCTACTCTAGTCAGCCAGTCGTGTATGCATTTGATACTGCTGCTGCATATGTCCTCTGTATCCCTGAGTTCCTTTCCTATGGTAACGACGGCTACGTCATCAGCAAAACCAATGATGAGAGTGCCTGCGGGTAGTTCTAGACGCAGGACACCGTCATACATCGCATTTCATAGGAGAGGTCTCAGCACTGATCCTTGGGATACTCCGGCTGTCACTTCATAAGCTTGTGGGCCATCAATAGAGTTGAAAACTATTGTTCTCCCCCTTAAGTAACTCATTACCAGCTCACGGTACTCAGGGATACGGAATTGACATAGAGCATCCAATATCCTGTCCCAGCTGGCTGAATTGAATGCGTTTTTTACGTCCAACGTCGCTATGATGCAGTACTGCTTCGTTCCATGCTTCCATCTCGAGCCTTGGATGGCAGAAATTGCGAGGCCAACTACTTTAGTCAACGCATCCGTAGTTGACTTGGCCTTGGAATGCAAAGCACTAAGAGAGGGGGCATCAGCGGCCACGAACTAATAATAAGCTAATTTCGCCCCCAGTAAGTTTCTACGCCTTTAACCGAGTGGGCACACTGCGCCCACTAGTAGCACGTGTATTAATCTCGATTTCTCTGCACAGTGAAGACACCAAGAGAGAGAGAGATCACATTCTGTTTTGATTAGATTGTATGATAAAATGTATACTGATTCAATTTCAGTAATTCACTGCTATATAAATAATAAGACATTTTTTTTTGGTTTTTTATTTTCTCATGAGTCGCTATATAAAAAATAAAAATTATTTTTTGTATATATGTATATATATATAAATAAAAAGATTTTTTTTATTGTGAATCAATATATTTTATTTATAATTTTTATTACGGTAACAATTGTGCAGATAGACAGCTTCTTATACCGATTGTTAATGTGGGGGTATTACCCTCGGACTTAATTGATTTTGTAATCGAATATTTTTGATTACTCAGCATTTCTTTTGCTGAGTCAGTCATGGAATTATACATTTTGGGGAGGTATAATATGAAGTCATTCAGTTACAACGCTAGCGAGAGTCCATATTTTGTGGTAGCTCGCTATCCTCTGAGTATATCCATCTCGATGTTGGCCTGCATCTTTGTCATATTTAGCAACGGCTTCACTGACCAAAAATTAAAATCGTGCACGAGCTTATCCGCACTTATGAGGGGCTGCTGCTGCTGCAGATAGCTTCCCCCTACCATCTCCATCTGCTACTGCTGGTCTTGTCCATGATTCGTCTGCTCCTGCTGCTGTTGTTGTTGCGGAAATGCTTCTGGCAGCATTTGCATCTGCAGCTGCAACTGTTCCTGTACGTGATGCTGCCTACGCTGCTGTTGCCGCTGATGCTGGTTCGGCTCTTGCTGCTCCTGCGAGTTCAAAGATGTCGATGCGGCTTCCATGGTGAAAATTGACTGATACAGCTTGTGACAAACTCTGCCCTTTATGTAAATTTCCCAGTGTGTGCCACCTCCCTTTGATGAATCTAAATTTATAACTCCACATTCATTTCGCCATAGATCTTTACTCGGAGGTAGGAAATCCCTCATGAATACACCCCTAAAGCTTGGTATGTGCTTATGAGCGAATTTCAAAATATCAATATTTGGGAGAGGCTATTGGGTACCTGCTTTACAATTGTTTTGACTGCGAGTGTGATGCTCCAGAAGTAGTTGTACCATAGCCATTACAATGTGGTCGAAGGTAAAGTCCCTATCCTATTGCAATGGCCTCCATCTTTCGATTGTGTCGCTTATTTTCCTCGAGTTCTACAGAATTTTTGGCGCTTGATACTGTTTTTGCAATACTCGCTCCACCAGACGAAAATCCTCCAAGTGCTCCTAATGCTGATAAAATGCCGATCAACGGTATGAAGCCTCCAATTTCGGGTACACTAATGACTCGGGACTATTATAGCACTCTTTTTAGTCTTAGAGACTATTGACTTGCTAATCGCTTTACGCGCAATTCAAATTGCGTTATCAATGTCGAAAGTTATCTTCATTTTCAACGCCTTGGAATCTGCTCTTACAATCTGTGTTAATTTGCCCCTTTTTGAGCAACGTGCAGCATTATATTTCTTCTTATTTTTCTTTCGTTTGATGGTACTATCGTTGTTATTGTTTTTGTTATTGTTGTGAGTATTGAACACCATGCCAAAAGATCTTTTCACCTTCATTACGTTTGTAACGAGCCAGGCGGCAGTCTTTTCCCCTGTACTACTATCTGTAGCTATTGCTCGCTCCCACGTCATTTCTCATAATTGTCCGTCCGCTATATGTCGCTTGTCAAGGTTTTTATTTTGTGAGTAGGCGATGTCGTGCTATCTGCATGCAGCATGCAATGGCTTTACACCCCTATAACCTCGCTTCATTAGTTTGGTGCCTGGCCGACAGAATTGATAGCCAGGTAAATGCAGTTCGATGGGTAAATTATTAATAATACTATCCACTAGTCCACCACCTCTACAACCATTGGTTTCAGTTTACGACTGATTTTATTATGAATTTTTATTTGAAGCTCATTCATCGAACTTGTATTGATAAAAGAGCTAGTGATCCAGCAATCCAACACATTAAATATGCAACTTAAAACGCAAAAATATTGAAGTTAGAAATGTTGACTTGTCATCGAATGCTAATAGCTTGATTAGGCATAGTATTCTGTTATCTAGCTTAATTAGGGCGTTAATTGTAGGGCCCAGTATCTGTGGTAAAACAAATGAAATGCTTTTCTTGATTAAAAGTCCTAATGGATTGAAATTTAAAATATTTACCTACATTCAAAGTCGCTATATCAGCCGAAATATGAATATTTGATTGATCCAATAAAGGGGATGAATCCGTCATACCACCCAGCGAAGCGAAAGATAACTCAATAATGATATTCGACGAGGTTGCGTGTGAAAAACAGAATAATATAAGTTCGTACACGGACACAATAATATTGATTCAGTTTACTTGTGTCAAACCTATACTCGCATCCCCAAACATCTTGTGAGTGATAATGCAAACCTACTTATAGTATTTAAACAAGATGAAATGAATATCAAGCATATTTATCGGGATCATGTGGGTGTTGACATGAGCTTCGATACATTCATGAAAATATGTCGATTGTGTTGGGAAAATAAATATGGCTTTCTAACCATAAGCAAGGACGATGATCTAGTCAACGGACAATATAGGCAAGGCTTCAATAAATTTATTAACATCTCACGAGTAAAGTATAAAATCGTTGAATAAGTCAAATGTTTTATTTACTCTTCAATTGACTTTCGAAATGTCAACAGCAATAACTTTAACTCTTCTGTCTTAACGGCTAATTATTTCCCTCCCATAGAATTAGATGGTGAATATGAGTGTTGATTTTCAATCCTTCAATTCTAATGATGAAGTTCGAATTACCATATAAAACCAAGATCTATATGTATTACCCCATGATAGCTTCCTAAATATTGAGGTCTCAATCAGTTTGTCTGACAATAGGGCGACACCTGCGGATGTACTTAAAAATAATTGTATGGCATTTTTAATTGAAATTGATCGCACACGATTCGTTTGTGTGATTTCAACATTGAAAAACTATGTCTCCCTAAATAGGGATGAGAGTAATATGCTTCAAAATGCCGGTTGTTTAACCAGAAGATCTACTAACTATCAAATCTAAATGACAAGGGGTTTTTTGATTTCGCCATACCACTTAAATTACTAATGGGCTTCGCTGAAGACTTTAACAAGGTCATACTCAATTATAAGCATGAGTTAATTCTAATTATGAGTAAAAATATGGGAGTACTTTCGAACATCAAGTCGTGACCATCAATTTAAAATTAATATTTTCAACATAACATGGAAAATTCCGCATATACCATTAATAAAAGTCGCAGCTCACTTCCAATGGCATTCAGTAGCTGGGACTGCTACATGAATCCATCGCTTATTGATGGATCACAATACACTTGGAATGTAAAGCTGGCAGCCACTAGAGATCGCCCACGCTTCGCATTAATTGCATTTCTTTCTCAGTGGTCAATAATAGGGAACAATCTAACAAATTTAAACCTAAGTTTTGAACGTGCTCGCTTCGCATTGCTATATGAGATGTACGCAAAATTTCAAGAAAGCTACTACATGAGAGAGCCCCAGCCACTTCTAATTCAAGGAAAACGACACCCAGTGGAAATAGACTTATCACACCAGCAGGAAAGCGTCAAAAGTGGCCCCATCTACGTACGCATTTCCATCGACTTATCAGTTGGTACAAGTCCAGCGAATACTTATCCACGATCACTTAATTGGGCATAATCCGCTTGACGGTACTGTGCTGCGAGCTCAGTAGCTATATCAAATACTACAATATCAAATATTTTAGAAAAAAATCATCGGTATAAGTCATGATTGAAAAAATAAATTTATGTTTATTATAAATTTTTTAAAAAATAAAATACATTGTTTTAGTTATCATCATGTTTGTCGACAATTGATGTCAAAAATTCCCAATTTGCTTTTCAATATATATTCCCTAGAGATTGATGGTCTGAATTAAACGGTTATGCATATGGCTCATATGTCAAAGTTAATGTAAATGATCCATCAACATTTGCTTTTTTGCATAATTGCAAATCAAGATCAATAATTTCCTTTAAGTCCTAATTGGGTAAAGCATGGAAATAAGCAGGAAGATAAAATAAAAAATATCTTCCAGCTCGAATTCGATGCATACTCTGTGATCACAAGTAAATCTTCGAAAGCTGAGAATTCTATACAGATTTTCGAAGACTAGCTCATGCTCACTTATTACGGGCTTTTGTTAAACCTAGTCATTAACACTTCCCTTCTTTCCTGTCTACGATCTCTCGCCCACTGGTCTGCCGACATCGAAGAGCCGTCATTACTCTCTCCATCAGAGCAGATGTTATTGCTCGATTCTCGGTATATGACGATGATGATGATGATAATATTGTTCTCTTCCTTCGTGGTGCTACTGCTGATTTCAAGTCCATTTAGGGTAATACAGTCGTTTGAATGATTGCTAACATCATAGACCAAATCGAAGATTTTTTATGAGAGCTCAAAGGTATTGTCTCCTCTACTGATCTGGAAGTCTTTATCTCAGCACGAGATTTTATACACCGTAAATTCAACGTCATTTTTTGCACGGCAATATGAAATACATTTAACTTATTGTGAGTGGCTCTACAAAGAAGAACTGTTTTCTTTTTTTCCGCTTCCAAAACATACAGCGTCTAACAAACACAAAAAAAAAAAACAAGTAAGAAAGCTCTAGTCGGGTCTGCCCGACTACGAGATCCCCTGAACCAAGTCCGAGCTGATGTTTTAAACAACCTAGCTTACATCTTTTATCTATATATATTACCCTCTGCACACATACACACATGCACACATACACACAGGCACGCATATACACATGCACACAACAGAAGCACGCGCGTCGATTACTGTGTAGTTCATTTGAATGTATGTGTGCACACGTACAGGCTGCTGCCGCGTGCTTTTACAATGTTTCCTTTAATAACTTCTGTATTACTTAACGGATTTGAATGCAAATTTCTGCATTGAATGCTATTAATTTATTGAAAATACGGTTTTCACAAAAAATTTAAAAAAATTAAATTGTGGCTTCGATAATTTTTTTTTTAAATAAATTTTTTTTGTAAAATGTGGAGCCGGTATCCAAAATATGACAAAATAGAAAATGTATTTTTTTTACAAAAAGCTAAAAACAAAATTTGGTAGCTGTAGCTAAAAATATGTAAAAGATATGGTCAAAAAACTAAATCTTGATAACGTTTTAAATCGATAACATTGAAACGGAAAAATTTATCGAATATCTAAAACAAACTCGATATTTTCGCTGTATACACAGACCATCATGCAAAATTTGAAGTCTCTAGCTCTTATATGTTCTGAGATCGACGCGTTCATACATACGGACAGACGGACAGACGGACAGACGGACAGACGGACGGACGGACGGACAGACAGACGGACAGGGCTAAATCGACTCAGCTCGTCACCCTGATCCAGAATATATATACTTTGTGGGGTCTGCCACGCCTCCTTCTGCCTGTTACATACTTTTTGCAAAACCATTATACCCTGATTTCCCATTTTCAATGGGTTCAGGGTATAAAAAAAAAAAAATAGGAGGTATCAAGTCGCTCTCACCTAAAGGCTTAAACATAAACAACTCTCGCTTTTTTATTGTTCAAAACATATTCCACTTGACTTAGTTCCCACGACATTGACATTGACATTGACATTGACATTGAAGTCATCTGGCGAACACAAAGATCAAACACTTGCGCATGCCACCTGACAGCCAGCCAAAAAAATATATGCATACATCTTCATATGTACATACATATATGTATATACCGTGCTGCACAACTCGAAACCAATAAAGAATTCGGTTTTTTGTTGTAGCGAGGTCGCCTCTCTAAAACATACACACACCCTCTCCCCGGCAAGATCTTGCGTAAATATCAATCACGTGCGCACATTGACTGAAAATTCATTGCTTTCAAAATTTAAATCTCTCCCGCCTTTAAATTGTAATTTTAAAAATAAATTAAAAATTAAATGCCTCCCATCTTTGTTCAATTGAACACCTATCGATAAAAAGTAAAGTCTTTTGAGCTTGTGTTGATCCCGTCCTAATAAAACCGAACCAGCAGTGCAACCATGATTTATTTTACCTATTGAAATTAATGTCATTGTCTAAAGAATCATTGCCCTTGAATAAATGGACACAACGTACTTGAGCTCTAGGTTTGAACTGTCTTTATTTTTTAAAATCCTACTCTTATATAGCTCCTATGAGAAACTCTCTTAGGTTATTAATATGCATTGAATGTTACCACTTTCAATTGGATGCATTTGTGTATGCAGCATAATGTTATCTTATGCTTATGCTTAAACATTCTGGCAAGTGCCAAAAGGAATTATTGCAATCTTTACTTGTATGATTTCTTATTACACTAACTTTTCTTATGTTCTTATGTTTATGCTTAAACAGCCCTCAAAAAAAAATATCTCCCAACTTTGAATTGCTCTAGCTTGGTCAAATGAACCAATATCGATAAAAAGTAATGAATTGCTGTAGCTTGGTCAAATGAACCATTATCTGTCAGAACTGTTAAGAACGTTGGAGTCGGGCGCCACCGACTGCGTCAGACTCTGTTCCTGTTAAAGGTGTGTAGGCTCAATAAATATGTAGACCGTCCGTCCGTCTGTCCGTATGTTTGAAAGCGAGATTATCAAGATTCCTTTTTTGAGCATGTCTTTTACATCAATTTAGCTACAGTCAGCAAATTTTACATATAGCTTTTAAAATAAAATACTATTTTGGTTTTTATATATTTTGGATACCGGCTCAACATTTCCCAAAATCAATTTAATGAGTTCAGTTGCAAATAAAACCACATTTAAATTTTTTTAATTTTTAGGTAAAACCGTATTTTTAAAAAAGTATAAGGACTTATGCTGAAAATTTTATCAAAATCCATTTAGTAACATAGAAGTTATAAAAAAATAAAAAAAAACATTTATGTGTCTGTCAAAATGAAATCTCCCCCTGACTATGAATGGCTTTAAAGTAAAATTAAATATCTCTCAACTTTAAATTGCTTAAGTTAGTTTGGTCAAATGAACCAATCTGATTAAAAAAATAAAATCTTTCGAGCTTGTGTTGATCCCCTTCTTATAATGGCTAACCAGCAGTGTATCCATGAATTTTTTGAACTCTTGTTGATGCCTTCTTTATAATAGCGTACCAGCAAAGTAACACTGATTTTTTTGACTCATTAAAATAAATGTCATTGTCTAAAAATTCGTTGCTCTCAAAAATTTATATCTCTCCCAATTTTAAATGGCTGTATCTAGAGTAATGCAAAGTTTTCGACCTTGTGTTGATCTGCCCTTTCTAATGGCGTACCTGTTGTTTATGTGACCTTTTGAAATAAATGTCATTGACTGAAAATTGTGTTGAAAGTTATTGTTTATGTTGTCTTAAGTTTATTGAGAATGAATATGAATATTAAAGTTACAATGAAAGTTTCGTTTAAAATACGTTCTTTCCAAAGCCACACACAACAGAGAAGTGAAGTAAAACTCAACACCGCTTATGCATGGCTGCAGCTTCGTGGTGAAACTGTGATCATGTTTTGTGTTGTCAGGGTTGCATTAATAATCTTTTAACACTCCTCCTCAACACAATCCATGTCCTACCAAATCATTACATTATAGGAGTTTTTAAACCCAAGGCAGATTCGAATTTGCAATGCTTAACTCTAGCTATCTCATCTCGTCTGTTGGTACATATGATAAATCGATGACGCCTTTCTTGAGTACGTCACGTAGATGATGAACCATTACATCAATGTGCTTTGTCCGAGCATGAATCATTGGGTTCCTTGCCAACTGCTGTGCACTAATGTTATCGCCATAAATTTGCATCGCTGCATCAGATGCCATCAGTCCCAAACTGATAAGAAGATTCAAATATACTGCTTCTTTTGCTGGATGATAAGGTATGTATTCAGCTCGGGGGGGTGCTGCCAAAGTACACACAAATCCGGTAAATGACTTTCGATTAGACATGTCGCTTGCCCAATCAGCGTCGACAAAAGTCTCAACAGCCTTGCCTTTCCGGGTGTAGCATATCTCGTGATCTTTAGTTTTCGCCAAATATCTATGAACATGCTTTGCTGCCGCTTCATATTCGGAATGGGGATCCATATTGCACTCTGCCAACTTGTTGACCGAATGTGTAATATCTGGTCGTGTCATCACAATATAAGTATAAGACAATTCGCCAATTTGTTTCAACCGTGCGGTACCCTTTTTGTGCTAAAGCCAGCTGATAACTAGATTCTAATGGCATAGATGTCTGACGGCACTCGTTCATGTTGTACTGAAACTCTTTAATGTATATGGGCATCCAACTTATTGACCGCATGTGTAATATCTGGTAGTGTCATCACTTCAATATAAGACAATTCGCCAATTAGTTTTTGGTTTAGCGTACGATCAACCCTGCGACACTCTTTTTGTGCGCAAGCCACCTAATAACCAGGTTCTAATAGCGTAGATGTCTAACGGCACTCGTTCATGTTGTACTGGCATAACAACTCTTTAATGAATTTGCGCTGACTGATTGAAATTGGTCCGGCTTCGCCATCACGGTTTACTTCTATGCCCAAGAAGTAATTCATAAGACCGTTATCAACAACATTGTATTCTGCTGCAAATCTTGTTTTGACATTTTCAACATCATTTTTATCCTTGCATGCCACAATGATGTCATCAACATAGACTGCAATGCAACTCATGTCTCTTCCCGGCTTGCTATATAAACATGGTTCATTGATGGTCGGCATAAAACCCATACGACGTAGTGTTGTATCCAGTGTTGTGTTCCACACTCGGCCTGATTGCTTAAGACCGTAAATGCTCTTGTTCAGTTTTAATACATGATTGGGATGATCAGCACTGATAAAACCTTACTCGAACTCGCCAAATAAGCTGCGACAACGTCTACATGATGTAGATGAAGTACATACTCCACTGCAAGTGCTATTATAAGCCTTGTTGTAGCATGACGAAGTACAGGCGCAAATGTTTCCTTGAAATCAATCCCATAGCGCTGACTGCAGCCCTTTGTCACCAAGCGTGATTTCTGCCTGTTCTGCATTCGATTTTACTGCGTAAACCCATTTGCATCCGATTGGGTTTTCTCTTTTGGCAACGTCGTTAATTCCTAAGTTCCATTTTGTACAGTGGATGTGTACTCCTCCTTCATGGATGCCATCCAAAGTTCACCTTCTTCCGATTGCACAGCCTCAGTGAAACTTTCAGGAGTCGTAACCGTTGAAGCAAATATAGCATTTAGGTTAATAAATATTTTTCGCGGTCCCGTTCGGAGTTTGCTTGGACGACCTGGCCCTCTTTTACTTTTTTGTACCGAAGGAATCTCATTCAGGCTATTGATTATCCTCTTCAGGCTCTTCTGGGTCACTCTGAGCTATTTCAGGTTCGGATTCGTTTTCGCCTCTGAGAGTCATCCGACTCATTTCGCAGGAAACTGTTCCTTCACATTTCGCTCTCTCAGGCTCTAACAAAATTACGTCTCTGCTAACAATAAGTTTTCCCGATTCTTTATAGTCTAAACGTATAAATATATTCTTGCCCTTTCTGTGCGAATTTCGATATTTTGTTTTTATTACTCTGCCCAAGATGACTCATTTAAATCAGCGTGTACTATCATACTTCTAGCCATTTCAATTAACGTTCTATTTGCCCTCTCTGCAACTGAGTTTTGTTGCAGTGTGTGTGTCACAGTTAAATTTCGTTTATTTCCTGCTTCAGTCAAATAAGATTCGATTTTGATTTTTCTGCCAGTTTGCCGCTCAACTTGACTTTTAAATTCTTTAAATGCACCAAAAACTCCATCCTTAGTTTATAAAAAATTTACCTAAAATACTAGCCACCTCTTAAAGATTTCTTCGGCATCGGACCACAAACATCACTATGAATCACATCCAGTATATTCTTTGCTCTATTTTCAGATTCTTTTGGGAACGGTTGTACACATATTTTGCTTTTTGCACATGTGATACATATTTGGGTTGGTTTCTGTATACTATTTAGCCCTTTTACCATACCTTTATTTGCCTTTTTTTTTTATGCATCAAAATTCACATGCCCGAATCTATTGTGCCATTTATATGCTTCTGAATCCGTCTTAAAAATACTCATGCATTTTTCTTGGATGTATTTTGCCATAAACAATCCGTTAACCAGCTTAGCTTTAAGAATTAAATCTTTGCCATCCCAAATTGATGCATTTTCCTTTTTAAAAACAACAGCTTTTCCCTGTCTAATGACTTTGCCCACAGATATAAAAGTGTTCTTCAAGATTGGAACAGCACCCAGCAGCAGTCAAACTTTACTTTGACATTACCACGGCCTTCAGCTATAATGAATTTATCGCCTGCTAACCAAATCTTCTGTTTTTCTTCACAATATGTTGTGAAAAGCTGTTTGTCACAGCATAGATATGCCGTAGCACCGCTATCTATGCACCAGACATTTGGTATACACCCCCATTCTGCTAAATTCAAAACTCTTTTTGAATTCTCGGACTTCAATCTTTCGTCTATGCACACCATATTACGCAGATTCTTTTCTGGCTTATTTTCGTGTTGATGTTTCTTTTTAACACAACATTCTGCTTTAAAATACCCTTCTTTTCCACAGTTATAGCACTTCTTTCCTTTCTTGAAGTTTTTCTTTTCATATGTCCTATCTTGACTGCTTAGCACTTTAGCACTGCTTTCATTTTCATTACTAACACTTGCTTCTTGTCTCCCTGCTTCTTCCTTGATTTATATTTTCAATGCGTTAATATGTGGCAAACTATCACGTGACTTTATAGCGACAACAAAGCTTTCAAACGATTTTTTCAATCCATTAAGCAAAACAACAGTTTTTATTTCCTCAGGAACAGCTATATTAACTTCAGCTCAACCTTCTTCTAGGACTTGAAACTTGTGTAAATATTCTTTTACACTCATATCCTCTGGCATTCGAATGGACAGTATTTGTTTTATTGGAAGCACTAATCTAGCTGGCCCACTTGGCTTGTGGAATTCTTTTAGTTTTTGCCAATGGCTTTTGGTCTTTTACCTCAAAACTAGCACGCTGCTCAATACTGGCATTTTCACCTAAAATCACTTTTCCACACACTATTGGCCACAAATCATGTTGTATCAAAACACTTCATTAACACTTCCCATGTGCTAAAATTGTTATCGTATAATGTTTCTATATTAAAATTCTTATTGGCCATTTCCGTTTATATTGTCTTCTTATTTAAATTAAATTTTGAATCCGGTGGAACAAACTTTAGTTGGGACTAAATGCCCGGCTATGCTTCAACTCACAGCCCAAATTGTGATAAAAATTCATTTAAATAATTCGAGGATAAATTGTACCTAGCTGTACCATACAATTCTGTGTACATGTGGCGCCGAATTTCTGTCGCGACACAACCTTTTTTCACTGCTTGATACACAATTATTGTCTTGTCTCTTTTTCTCCTTCTCTGTTCTTGTTGTTTTTGTATTTAATTTCTGTACACTACTTGTTCACTAACTTTTTGTGACGCAACTAAAACGTTATTTTGTACAAAGCTATGTATAATTTTTAGCTTGCCAATAACAACAACAATCGCACCAAATTAAATACTTGTCCTTGACTTTTAACACCCATGTTCTTTGGGTCTTCACTTTTTATAATCAATTCATTAAATAACTTATGACAAGAATTTCTAGAATCTGGGCCCATAAAATTTTTTGAACTCTTGTTGATGCCTTCTTTATAATAGCGTACCAGCAAAGTAACACTGATTTTTTGACTCATTAAAATAAATGTCATTGTCTAAAAATTCGTTGCTCTCAACAATTAAATCTCTCCCAATTTTAAATGGCTGTATCTAGAGTAATGCAAAGTTTTCGACCTTGTGTTGATCTGCCCTTTCTAATGGCGTACCTGTTGTTTTTGTGACCTTTTGAAATAAATGTCATTGACTGAAAATTGTGTTGAAAGTTATTGTTTATGTTGTCTTAAGCTTATTGAGAATAAATATGAATATAAAAGTTACAATGATAGTTTCGTTTAAAATACGTTCTTTCCAAAGCCACACACAACAGAGAAGTGAAGTAAAACTCAACACCCCTTATGCATGGCTACAGCTTCGTGGTGAAACTGTGATCATGTGTTGTGTTGTCAGGGTTGCATTAACAATCTTTTAACAAACTCGTTGCTCTAAAAAATTAAATCTCTCCCTAATTTGAATTGCTATAACCTGGACAAATGAAAATTTGTTGCTTTTAAAAATTAAATCTCCCACAAACTGTGAATTGCTGTAAGTTGGTCAAGTGAACACCTATCGATAAAAAGAAAAGTTTTTGTAACTCATGTTGATACCTTCTTTATAACGATGTGCAACCATGATTTTTTTGACTTACTGAAAAAATTGTCTGAATATTCGTTGCCCTCAAAAATTAAATGTCTCCCCACTTAAGTAAAATAAAGTTTTTCGAGCATGTGTTGATTACCTCTTTCTAATAGCGTACCATGTCTTTTGTGACTTTTTGAAATATATGTCGTTGACTGCAAATTCGTTGCTCTCAAAAATTAAATGTCTCCCAACTTTGAATTGATGTATCTTGTTAAAATGAACTCCTATCGATAAAAAATAAAGTCTTTCTAGGTTGAGTTGATCCCCTCCTTATAATTGCGTTCCAGCAGTGTAACCATGATTTTTTGGACCTATTGAAATAAATGTCATTGTCAGAAAATTAGATGCTCTCAAAAGTAAAATCTGCACCAAACATTAATTGATGTAACTTTGTCAAATGAACTCTTATCAATTAAAGTAATCTTTTTCGAGCTTGTGTTGATCCCCTCTTTGTAACGGCGTACCCTGTATAACTATGGTTTTTGCGACCTTTTGAAATAAATGAAGTTGACTGCAAATTTGTTGCTCTCACTAATTAAATCTGTCCCAATTTTGAATTGCAGTAGCGTTGTCAAATGAACTCCTATGGATAAAAAGTAAAGTCTTTCGAGTTTATAAAGGCGTACCAGCAGTGTAACCATGATTTTTTCGACCTATTGAAATAAATGTCATTGTATGAAAATTCTTTGCTCACAAAAGTGAAATCTCTCCCAACTTTGAATTGCTGTAGCTTGGTCAAATAAACTCCTATCGATAAAAAGTAAAGTTTTCTGCACTCTTGTTGATCCTTTTCTTATAATGGCTTTTCAGATTTAGATCTCTCCCAACTTTAAATGGCTGTATGTAAAGTAAAGTAAAGTTTTTCGAGCTTGTGTTGATGAACTCTGTCTAATGGAGTAACCTCTCTAACCATTGTTTTTGTGACATTTTGAAATAAATGTCAGTAACTGAAAATTTGTTGCTCTCAAACATACAATTTCTCCCAGCTTTGTATTGCGATAATTTAGTCAAATTAATTCCTATCGATAAAAAGTAAAGTCTTTTGATCCGCTTATTATAATGGCGTACCAGCAGTGTAACCATGATATTTTTTTGACCTTTTGAAATAAGTTTCATTGTCTGAAAATTTGTTTCCCTCAAACCTTGATGGCTGTGAGTAACGTAGAGCTTGAGCTTGTGTTGATCTTCTCCTGCTAACCATGATTTTTTGATCTATTGACATAAATTCCATTGTCTGAAAATTCGTTGCTCTTGTAACC
>JAWNOY010000237.1:0-86698 GCA_035045545.1 Drosophila gaucha
CTCAAGCCTTCCCCACGTAGCAGGACATCCGGCGCTTCAGTCTCGGCATCGGCCGTGCCATTCCGTAAGCTAGCAAAACATTCCAGTTTCGGCCCCTAAGTTACTCTTACGATCCTCCGTACAGCAACTGTCCCAAATTTCTAAAATGTTGTTGTCTGAATTTACCGTCAGTTCTGACAAATTTAGCCAACTTGAAGCTAGGTTAATTGCGGACGTAGTTGAAAAAGCCTCCAGTCATGTTCTGAAGATCCGTCTTGACCATGTCAATACATTGTGTAGCAAAGTAAAAGAGGAGTATGATCGCTGCATAAAGGTCCGTTCAGCCAGCGAGCACAACCATAGCAAAGCTGACTTGAGCACCGTTCAGTATATGGTTTATGAACGGTGGACAGCTCACGGCTGTGTCGATCGCAAACTCTATGACCTCCACTCCGGGAGGCTGCAATCTTTCGTCCTGTGACATAGAAATATTCACGTGAAATTTATTTAAAATGGCTTAATTTCAGGGAATTATTCACAGCAAAATATGTGCATAATCCATGCCTAACACATGTGGAGAAGCTATTCCACCTGAAAACGATAAGAGAAGCCAAAGCTATTATTTTATTATTTTATTATTTCCAAATCATCTCCAATCATCACCATCACCAATCCACCGGGAACAACCTTACAGCGCGCTTTGAAAACAACCGCCTGTTAGTGAACAACTGAAAACTCTATTCATTCTGACCTCCATGCACCAAGAGACCGGGGCAGCACTCAAAGAGCTGCAAAGTACCATTCAAGGGTTTCTGACCGACGTGAATTCTGAGACGTGGGATGCCATTCTCGTATTGAATTGTTCGTCGAAGCTTCCTAAAGTAACTCTGTCACTCTAGGAGCAATCCATCAGAGTAAGACAGAATTACCCTCTTGGGAGTTGATGAGCCAATTCCTTGTCGATAGACATCGAACGCTTGGGGCTATCGAAGACCTCAAGCCCCTCCAAATCCTTCCAACAGTCCGGGTCATTAAAAATTGCTACACGTGCAAGTGTACACGTGATTTCAGCCAATGTAACTGGCCTCTACCAAAGAATCGCTGCCCTGTCACAGAAGTTATGCCATCTTCGGCTCACATCTCCTACTAAACCTAGGCTATGCATGTGGAGACCTCATTCTTTGTACTCACAAACCAGCAGGCAATATCCCGTCGTATTCAATTTAACGAGACCGACTGAGAGACTTGCCTAATATCCCATTAGCCGACCCCCATTTTCACCAAAGTTCACAAGTAGACGTCCAAATTGGAGCGTATATTCTTCCGTCTATCCTCCTTGG
Source organism: Drosophila gaucha (assembly GCA_035045545.1). NCBI lineage: Eukaryota > Metazoa > Arthropoda > Insecta > Diptera > Drosophilidae > Drosophila > Drosophila gaucha. The sequence continues at coordinate 1,320 of JAWNOY010000237.1, forward strand.
GGCGTCAAAGAGAACATATGTGGCACACTTCTTGGGCAAGAGACCATTTTCGGCTGGATCCTCACCGGCCCCCTTTCCATGGGTAATGCGAAAGCATTACTCAGGATATGACCCGTTCTTTCAATCGACCAAAAGAGATCTGTCAGCGCAGATGCAATCCACAACGCATGCGTAGGAGCCTTGCGGCCAACAGCTGCCGCTGCCGTCCACTGGCGAATCACGCAATTGACAACACGAAGTACGCCATTATGAATGGAGCCATTGCTCAGACTCGAGATGGCAACCTTATCTGCCACACTACAGAGGCCTTCGTACCTGGCGTTAATACGAATTTAAGTTCACTCGAGCAGTAACAACAGTCGCAAGCTGACTTTATATTCCCTGCGGCGAGCACGATGCCCTACATCTATGCAACTATAGCTCAGGTAACGCTTGCACCACAGCCTACCCAGCAGTAACACCATCCACATATGGTGGTGCACGCCGCTCAACCCGCCGAGCTGCAAGAGGCTACTGTCGAGGATAATATTAGTGGTGTGGAGCATCCAGTCAGATCACGACATGGCCGCAGCAACAGGTCCACCAGCTCATGCTCATCACTTGCTACTTCCACCAGCGGCAAGGAGCCACAGCCCATGCATTGGTACTAGACCACGACGTCGCCGACGTGAAAAAGCAGTCAGCGGTCTCAATTGTTCACCGGGCGGTCGCATCAATATCTATGCTGCTTCGCCACAGCCGCTGATCACGTCATCGTCCGCCTCGTCCACAAACGACGCACTGTCGTCGAATTACGAGACCCTTTAGAACAATCAAAATCCCAACTATCGCGCACAACTGCATAAGGCGTATATGTCGCATCATCCTTAGCATAAACCTCTCACGGCACCATCCGACGACCAATCGAGAAGCTCATCCGCTTGGCGGCCGAAGAAAGCGGGTCTTCTGCTTCTATGTAGTATGCGGTCTCGCACCACTACGTCCATGTGTCCAGGTCCTATATATGTATATACATTCCCCATTAAAACCGCCAATATTCTCATGCAAATCTTCTTATTCTATCCCTAACAAGAGATCATGGCTGCCAAACGTCACTAGCCGACGACTCGTCGGCAGTTGCCCAACACTGGAGTATTCCCCTGTCGGGTCTGCAGGGCCGTCCACGCCCTGAAGAAGTGTCAGCGGTTCCAACGGTTATCCGCTGAAAAGCGGCTTCTGGCAGTACTCATTAACAAGTACTGTCCGAACTGCCTGGCGCACCGAACTGCCTGGCGCAACGAATGAGTGCGTCCCCCGCTACACATCCACAACGCAGCGCCGCGTGTCCACACAGTCCACACCACGCGATGAGCAGAGTCCAGCGACGCCACCCGTGAAGATGCGTAGATCCGCCCACACTGTCGTCATTCCTGCAACACCGCGTAACGACGTTTTGCCCACTGCACTGGACCTGTTAGACAACTTTTGGGGTGGACTCAACTTCTCAAGAGAAATCGTCGTTGCTGTGGAGGACAACTTACGCATATAGTCGACGCAACGAGACGTTCGCCAGCCCTATTTCAAGATACTGCAAGGGTGGCGGGTTGTTCACGTCAGCTCGCTCTCAGCTCTGCGGCTCTAGTTGTTTATCAATTTCATCGCTTTTTGTACGCGCAACTCTGCTCACGCATTCTTCTCACTTCTAAATTGTATACGCAACTCAGCGCAACTGCCTTTCTTACATATGTAAGCTTACACCCTACGAAAAAACTTCATAAATATTACCAAAAACAACACAAGTTAAATAATTCAACCACAACGCTTTTATATCAAAAAACAACTACAACCCGTCACAAACAGGATGCTATCCAGTCCCTGGCCACAATCTAACTAGAAGACGTTATCATCGTGGCCGTGGAAGCCCTTCTTTCCCTGAAAAGCAGTTGGAATACCAATATGCAAGACGTCAGTTAAAAAAGGCTATACGGGCTAATAGGCGTGATTACTTCTTGGAGCTATGTGACTCAGCAGAATTTGAACCCTGGAGCAAAGCATATAAAACGGTAGTCAAAAGACTTTACGCCGGCAAACTAGTGTAGCCCTCTGATTGTTTGGACTTAAGGTATATCTCGGAAACGCTTTATCCACGCAGATTAAACTTCAGCCTGATAGATACAGTTACTGTAGAGGAAGTTCTGTTTGTTGTCAGAAGCCTTAAGCCCAGCAAAGCGTCAAGTCCAGATGGCATCCTAAACTGCGCGCTAAAGCTTGTTCTCGCCTTTCACCCAGATTCATTCGAACGCAGAAAACTTTCCCTTCAATCTGGAAAGTCCAGAACTTGATTCTTCTTCCCAAGGCAGATAATCCACCTGAAGAACTATCGTCCTTCAGACGACCTATCTGCCTTCTTGACAACATGGGAAAGGTACTAGAGAAGTTGATCTGCTCTAGAATCGAGACAGCGATTGTTAACGGATGCGTTGACTAAAAAACCTACCACTAAATAGAAACATGGGACATGAAAAAGCAGTTGGTCCTGTAGAGCCTCTCAAGAATCATGCTGAACACATGGGGACTTGAGTTACATGCTCCGTTTCGGCCACGACAACACAGATGAGAGTTCCTGGTGCAGCGAAGCAACGCATACCACATTGTCTTCGAGTGTGGACGATTCGCCGAAGAGAGGCGTCAACTGGAGTAAACAGTGGTCCGTTCCATCAGAAAAAAAAACAATCTGGTGCCGTTCTTGTTGAAATCCGAGGAAGCGTAGAGTGCCTTCGCGGCGCTAATCATGACAGAGCTCCGAAGGATTAAGAGGGTCAGACGATGAGCCGAGTAGGACTCAGGTGGCGCAAAGCGCCTGCGAAGCATTGCTTTGCGGCCGTCCCGCAGGCATCTCGCGCTACCCGGTTCTGTCAAGTCCTGTACATTACCTTTTAAGAAATAAACGAATACAAAACAAGTAAGAAAGCTCTAGTCGGGTCTGCCCGACTACGAGATCCCCTGAACCAAGTCCGAGCTGATGTTTTAAACAACTTAGCTTACATCTTTTATCTATACATATTACCCTCTGCGCGCATATACACATGCACACATATACACAGGAACACATATACACATGCACACATATACATATGCACATATACACATGAACCCATATACATATGCACATATACACATGCACACATATACACAAGCACACATATACTATGCACACAGAAGCGCCGATTACTGCGTAGTTGATTTTAATGTATGTATGCAAACGTACAGGCTGCTGCCGTGTGCTTTTATATATATATATAAATAGAAAATGTATTTTATTTACAAAAAGCTAAAAGCAAAATTTGGTGACTGTAGTTAAAAATGTGTAAATGGACAAAAAACTGAATCTTGATAACGTTTTACATCGATATCATTGAAACGGCAAAATTTATCGAATATCTAAAACAAACTCGATATGCGCACTGTATACACAGACCATCAGATACAACTATTATTTCCATGATCTTCGGAAGGAGGGACATCAATTGGATCGACTTCATAGTCGGTGTGATGGTGTGGGGAGCTATCTCTTACTATGGAACGTGCTAGCTGCAATTTTTAAACACAAATATGAATGCAAACTGTTATAAGAACGTACTGATAATGCTCCGATTCACACTGCCCGGATGATTTAATCTTGGATTGAAGCACAGAACGTCAATTTATTGCAATGGCCGCCTTATTCACCGGACATCAATATCATAGAAAATGTGTGGGGATGGCTGGCCCGCAAGATTTATGAATCTGGAAGACAGTATTCCACCAAAGAGGAATTCATTAAAAATGAAAGTAAAGCAAAGTGTGCTAACCTGATGACTTAATTTAAATGATTGATTTTTCGGTTGATTTCGAAAAAATTAAAATAAAAAAATTTTTGATTTATTTAGTTGTAAATTAATTTGCCAATAATCCGATAATTTTGTAGAAATTAAGCTCTTTTAGTTTTTTTTATAAATGAGCGAAAACTATGAAAAACAGTGGTGTGCTAACCTGATGATGCGCAGTGTATATACATTCCCCATTAATACCGCCAAAATTCTGATGCAAGTCTTCTTATTCTATCCCTAGTCAGAGATCACGACTGCCAAACGTCACGAGCCGACGACTCGTCGGCAGTTGCCCAACACTGGAGTATTCCCCTGTCGGGTCTGCAGGGGCGTTCACGCCTTGAAGAAGTGTCAGCGGTTCCAACGGTTATTCGCTGAAAAGCGGCTTCGTTCTGTACTGATTAACAACTACTGTCCGAACTGCTTGACGCACCGTCACTCCATCCTCGGAGCCTGTGGAGGCGATCACATGTTGCTCCATATCCGGGATCAACGAAGGAGTGGGTCCCCCGCTACCCATCCCCAACGCATCGCGGCGTGTCCACACCACGCGATGAGCAGTGCCCTTTGCACTGGACAATTTTTGGGGACTTGCGAGCGATGTACATTCGCTCTTTGAACGACCACAACTTCTCAAGAGAGGAGGACAACTTGCGCATATGGTAGCCGCAACGAGACGTTCGTCAGCCCTAATTGAGGGGTTCGATCACCTGATGTTGGCCGACCCAGGATTTGGAAATGAAAGTAAAGCAAAGTGTGCTAACCTGATGACTTAATTTAAATGATTGATTTTTCGGTTGATTTCGAAAAAAAAATCATAAAAAAATAGTAAAAAATTAAAATAAAAAAATTTTTGATTTATTTAGTTGTAAATTAATTTGCCAATAATCCGATAATTTTGTAGAACTTAAGCTCTTTTAGTTTTTTTTATAAATGAGCGAAAACTATGAAAAACAGGGGTGTGCTAACCTGATGATGCGCAGTGTATATACATTCCCCATTAATACCATGCGTTGGAAGCGCAAGCTCGCTCTCAGCTCTGCGGCTCTAGTTGTTTATCAATTTCATCGCTTTTTGTACGCGCAACTCTGCGCACGCATTCTTCTCTTTTCTAAATTCTACACGCAACTCGGCGAAAGTGCGTTTTGACATATGTAAGCTTGCACCATACGAAAAAACTTCATAAATATTACCAAAAACAACACAAGTTAAATAATTCAACCACAACGCTTTTATATCAAAAAACAACTACAACCCGTCACAAACAGGATGCTATCCAGTCCCTGGCCACATTCTAACTAGAAGACGTTATCATCGTGGCCGTGGAAGCCCTTCTTTCCCTGAAAAGCAGTTGGAATACCAATATGCAAGACGTCAGTTGAAAAAGGCTATACGGGCTAATAGGCGTGATTACTTCTTGGAGCTATGTGACTCAGCAGAATTTGAACCCTGGAGCAAAGCATATAAAACGGTAGTCAAAAGACTTTACGCCGTCAAACTAGTGTAGCCCTCTGATTGTTTGGACTTAAGGTATATCTCGGAAACGCTTTATCCACGCAGATTAAACTTCAGCCTGATAGAAACAGTTACTGTAGAGGAAGTTCTGTTTGTTGTCAGAAGCCTTAAGCCCAGCAAAGCGTCAAGTCCAGATGGCATCCTATACTGCGCGCTTAAGCTTGTTCTCGCCTTTCACCCAGATTCATTCGGATGCAGAACTTTCCCTTCAATCTGGAAAGTCCAGAACTTGATTCTTCTTCCTAAGGCAGATATTCCACCTGAATAACTATCGTCCTCCAGACGACCTATCTGCCTTCTTGACAACATGGGAAACGAACTAGAGAAGTTGATCTGCTCTAGAATCGAGGTAGCGATTGTTAACTGATGCGTTGACTAAAAAAGCTACCACTAAATAGAAATATAGGACGAAGCAGTACTGAATTACCCGTAGACACTCACATCATTGGCTTTGCTGATGACGTAGCCGTCGTTACCAGTTTTTTTTTTTTTTTTTAGTTTTCTGTTTTATATAATTTTTAGACTCTGTTCCCAAAGGGAAAAAGAGTCTATTAGATTTGTGCAATGTCCGTCTTGCTGTCTGTCCGTCTGTCCGTCTGTCTGTATGAACGCGCAGCATTTGGACACTATAGAAGCTAGAGACTTGTAATTTGGAATATATACTCGTGTGTATCCGCGTCAGATCAAGTTTGAGTATTTTTTCGATACGCCCACAGAAGGCGTGGCAAATCGGGAAATTCTATATATATTAAGACTAAAACGCTGTTATTTTAGTCAATATTGCAGTCTAAGAAATGGGGTTTAGAATATATATTCGTGTACACCACGCGGACGTTTTAAGATATAGATTATATATCTACGCCTATTGTGGGCGTGGCAAATCGGATAAAACTATATCTTCTACAGCTTTGAAGCTAGAGCATCCAAATTTGGCATGTGGGTTACTGTTGACCTTCCTTAAGTTACATCAAAAAGTTATATACCCACGCCCCCTGGGGGCGTACCAAATCGGGAATATATATATAGCGATTTGTATAAATCTTATAATATTTTGAGCGTATTAAGGGCTAGAGACTTGAAATTTGGAATACATGTGCAAGTAGATCACTCGGAATCAAAAATATATATTATAGATATTTACGCCCATTAAGGGCGTGGCAAATCGGATATAACTGTATCTCCTACAGTTTTGGAGCTAGAGTGTCCAAATTTTGCATGTGGGATACTGTTGACCTCCTCTTAAGATAAGTCAAAAGTTATGTATCCACGTCTTCTGGGGGCGTGGCAAATCGAGAATTACTATATCTTTTACTAAAACCGTGATAATTTCGGCAATATTTCCGTCAGAGAGTTGGGACTTGGAATATATATACTAGTATCCTACCTCTACCCAAAAATGTATGTTATATATAGCTACGCCCATTTGGGGCGTGGCAAATAGGGTAAAACTGTATCTCCTACAGTCTTAGACGTAGAGCATCCAAATTTGACATGTGGGTTACTGTTCATGAAATTAAAATTTACGAAAAAAAAAAAATAATAATAATCATAATGTAAGCCTCCGTAAAACAAATTCTAGTTGACCTAACTGGGGATTGAAGCAGGGTCTTCGCTACCACAACGCAAGTCTGTTTAACCAAATCAAAACACTTCCAAACTCAGTTTGGCACATAGCCACGCAAGAGACGCCGTGGTGTTGTGGGTAGAGTGGTGGCATGCGAAGCGCGTGACCCAGGTTCGATTCCCAGCGCTGACGCGTGATATTATCATTTAATAAAATGTTTTTTTTTATTTTTTTTATAACTTGTATGTTATTTAATGGATTTGATAAAATTTTCAGCATAAATCCTTATATTTATTAAAACAAATTCTAGTTGACCTAACTGGGGCAAGTCTGTTTAACCAAATCAACACACCAAACTCAATTTGGCGCAAGAGACGCCGTGGTGTAGTGGGTAGAGTCGGTGGCATGCGAAGCGCGTGACCCAGGTTCTATTCCCATCGCTGCCGCGTGATATTATCATTTATTAAAATGTTTTTTTTTTTTTTATTATAACTTCTATGTTACTTAATGGATTTTGATAAAACTTTCTGCATAAATCCTTATATTTTATTAAAAATACGGTTTTACCTAAAAAATTAAAAAAAATGTAAATGTGGCTTTATTTGCAACTAAACTTTTATTAAATTGATTTTGTGAAATGAGGAGCCAGTATCGAAAATATATAATAAAAACCAAAATAGTATTTTATTTTAAAAAAGCTATATGTAAAATTGTATGACTGTAGCTAAATTGATGTAAAAGACATGCTCAAAAAAGGAATCTCAATAATCTCGCATTCAAACATACGGAAAGACGGACGGACGGTCTACATATTTATTGAGCCTACACACCTTTAACAGGAACAGAGTCTGACGCAGTCGGTGGCGCCCGACTGCAACGTTCTTACTTGTTTATTTTATAAGTATTATAATTTAGGTGACATGTATGTGGGATAGTTACTATGTATCCATTATATTTATTAATTATGATTATATTATGTTAGATTAGGTTTTGGCAGAATCCTAGGCCGATAAGTCTTCTGCCTTGCTTGTCGAAAGTTTGGGAACGACTGATAACAAATTGAATCTCCAAACTAGTATGTTTCCGTAATCTGCTGCCTGAACATCAATTTGAATTCAGAGCTGGACACGGTACAATTGAGCAGACCCACAGAGTGGTGATCACATGTTGTTGATCACATATTGAAGGAGTATGATGGCCTACAATATTGCAACGCGGTTTTTGTCGATGAGCAACAAGCGTTTGATAGGGCGTGGCATGCTGGCCTACTATCAAAGATAAAGACAATCCTTCCGTCCCCCTTTTACCTAATTCTCCGCTCATACTTGAAGGGTCGGCAGTTTCAGGTGAAAGTGCGGGCTACGACCTCGATTAAACATCCAATGTCAGCGGGAGTCCCCCAGGGTAGCGTCTTGGGCCCCATGCTGTACTCCTTATACACAACAGACTTACTTTACTGGATGCTGACACGATGTCTCCTGAAAATGGTCTTCTTGCCTCTTACGCGAATGACGTCGCCATTCTATATAACTCAACATGTGAATACGACGCTGTATAGGGAATTCAAGAATAAGTACATAAAAACGATGGAACATAAAACGTAATCCTGCCAAGTGCCAAAATGTTTGTTTTATTTTGAGAAAAACCCCTCCTCTTATATGGCTAAATGGTATCACATTGCGCCAAGTAAGTGAGGTAACGTATTTGGGCCTCACATTGTATAGAAGGCTGACTTCACATCGAGAAGTTTTACTGGCTGACAAACCGGTACTGCAAACTTCCACTACGCTGCAAAAGAGCAGTGTATAACTGTATCGTTGCTCCCATGTGGCGATATGACATACAAATTTGGGGCATTGCTGCCAAAACAAGTCGCCAACGCAGACAAGAGATGCAAAACAAATGTCTCAGGACTATTACAAACTCTCCCTGGTACGTTCGAGGTGCAAAAATTCATAAAGACCTGGCACTGAAGACGGTAGAAGAAACAATAAGTCGACATTCATAGCGATACAGCCACAGACTCGCCTGTAATCACAACCGCCTAGCACGAGCACTAGGCCACGAGCGACCCTCCAGGAGGCTAAAAGAAGAAACATTATAAGTGTCCTTGGTAACCTCCCAATAACGCAATAATTTTTGCGCAAATCTATGTATTTTTGGAAAACTTATTTGAAAAACTTAGACAGTGCTAAGTCGGTGATTTTTAAAAATGCAAGATTAATGATTTGTTAAAGAGGCACTTGGCCCCTGATTCTTGGCAAAAAAAAAAAATAAAAACTAGAGGGATGGGCTAACTTCGGCCATGCCGAAGTTTGGTAATACCCTTGCAATTGCAAAGGATATAGATACAGTTTTTTCTGATTTGCCACGCCCCCAACAATTGGATATATATCATTTTTGGGCAATCTATTGAGCAGGGCAACAGTAACCTATATATCAAATTTTGAAGCTCTACCTATAAGACTTTGGAAGATATAGTTTACTCCGATTTGCCACGCCCCCAAGGGGGGATATATATAAATTTTCATAATTTTGTCGAAACAGTCAAGGAGTTATGTTGAGCACTAATAGACTTTCCCGATTTTCCACGCCCCAAGTAGGCGTGGATATATAATTTTTTGATCAATCTGAAGGGAAGGCCAAAAGTATATTACTTTCCAAATTTGGATGCTCTAGCTTCAAAACTGTAGAAGATATAGTTTTTTCCGATTTGCCACGCCCCCAAAAGGCGTAGATATATATTCTATATCTTTTTGTATTTGGGACTCAGGAGTATATATTCCAAAGTTCAAGTCTCTAACTCTAATAACGTCGAAGTTATCCGACTAAAACATTTCTTAAAACCGATCTGTCCTATGGGAGCTATAGGATATAGTCATCCGATCCGGATGATTCCGAGATATACAATGCCTGCAGCACATTCCAGCCTATGTGCAAAATTTCAGTTCTGTAGCTCTTATAGTCTCGGAGGAGATTGCGTGGATCCAGACAGACGGACAGACAGACAGACGGACAGACAGTCAGACGGACAGACGGACATGGCTATATCAACTCAGCTCGTGTTGCTGATCAAGAATATATATACTTTATATGGTCAGAGATGTTTCCTTCTCTGCGTTGCAAATTCCTGACCAAAATAATATACCCTTTTTGCAAGGGTATAAAAAAACATACATCCACACATATGATTGTGCTTTTTATGTTTAAAGAGTGGATAGAGAGAGGGAGGTGGGTTTGCTTAGAGTGGTATTTTGGGGGATTTGTATTTCATATACATACATACATACATACACACATACGCTTCTGCTTGTTTGTTTAACGTGTGTATAGAAAGAGGGTTTGCTTAGAGGCGTATTTTGGTGGGATTTGTGTTTCATATTAATATTTCCTCTCAAAGTCCAAGACATACGAAAATTTGAGAAACAATATGTTCTTATATGTTACAGGCTTGTGTGTAGTCAGCTAACTTCGCATACATTAACATTATACTTCGGCGATGTATTTCTCAACTATTCAAAAAGTGAGAACGTACATTCCTAAGATTGCAGTGAAATGGTATCAGCGCTACCAGCAGAAGATTTGAATGCAGCCTGAAGCCCATAAATGAATGCGTGAGTGAGAATGTACTTAATGTGAATGAAGATATTCCTTTATCCTTTGCCTATTATTTAAAATGCTCATTCGACCGAATACTTAATAAATTTGCAATGCATACGTCGGAAGAAAATGTCAGCATACATTTTATAAATTCATTAATTGCTAATAATTTGCACATACATACATATTAAATGTGTTGGGGTTCCATATTTCATATACGTATGTATATGTATAAATTAAATTAAAGTGTATGTCTGTCCAACGATGAGTTGAAGAGACGGTAGCCAGTCCCACGATGCTTGATGCTGGCGAGTGGCTGTGGAGATCCGTTAGCAGTGCTTGTTGGTACGATAACGGCTTCTAAGTGCTTCAGCTTTAGCTGATGTTGTATTTTTGACACAATAGTAATACGAATTGTTTATTCGGAGTAATATATTTATTGAACCGGCGTTTGCTTCGGTTACTCAAACAGAACTGAATTCCGCTCTCACAACGACTCGGAACATAAGCTATTCTAAACATACTGTGAGAAGCAATATAATGGGCTGGGGAAATTATATATGTCGTAGAGTTATTAAAAAGTATCGTATTCGCTATGCAATATCGAATGTTCCCAGCTGTGAGTGGCAACTAGGGTTGCTAAAAAGAGCCCTAGGTGCCCAATTTTTGTAAAACGACTTTTCCACCTCAGTCAAAGTATGACTCTTACGAGTTAGAGACGTCATTATTTACTTGGAAATAATTTCGTATTATTCACCGATTGTAATTTGCTAAAAGCAAGTTTTAACACAGTGAATCTGACTCCGAGGGTTCATAGGTGGTGGGCATACCTGCAAGCCTTTCAGTTCAAAATGGTATATAGAAATGACGCACGAATGTGTGAGGAGCAAGATAATGGGCCAAAGAGTATATATATATATATATTTAGGCATATATATAGACCCAGCTAATCACATCAAGCTCTTTAACTGTTGATATAAACACCGTAACGACATAGACACACAGGAGTGGCTCTCTGTCGCACGCAGCTATTCAGCGGCAGGCCCTGCTTCGTGCTGGACCGGGGCCTGCATATGGTGCTCGTGTCCACTTAACGGTGCCGTCGCGTGATGTTCTCGTCTGGCGTATGCGCGACTGTATCGGCGCAGACGCGAACGGCACTTCGGCTAACCGTTTGCCTGTGTGTGCGACAACACGTCACCGAGCCTGTTAGCTAGTTTTTCACTAACAAAGCTACTTGTTACCCCGGGGTCGATCGTGGCCTTAAATTGTGCGCCGCCGATTCCAACCGTCGCCGAAAGCTGTGCACCCTTGTCGTAGATGTCGTTACAACTGGCGCCCAACTTGGGGGCCTTTGTGATAATAAGAGAAAATAAGTGAAAAACATCGAAAGCGATAGAAAGTGGTGCGAGCGTGGGTATATAACATAAAAAAGAGGGTGTGCTACGATATGGCGGCGAGTTTGGCGTAAGCCTGTCAGGCACACTTGACGCGATGCGGAACAGGTGGAATGGTCGGCGGAAACATACGGCCTAGAACTGAACCTGGTCCCGAGAGCTATGCCAGAGCTGCTGAAGGGTATGGCATTGAAATGGTATAAAGCCAACAATAGGCATTGGACGTCATGGTCGACCTTCTTCGCAAATTTTCAGGAGTATTTATTACCACGAGAATACTTCGAAAATTTGAAAGACGAAGTGACTCGGAGACGACAGGCTATGGGAGAGCCGTTTAAGATATATATGGTGGAGATGCAGACGTTAATGCGACCACTAAGTTACGCAGTGGAACGAGAGCTCAAGTACATATATAACAACAACCTCCCCGACCTACGAGCATACGCTCGGCCGTACCAGTTCCGCAGCCTGACAGAACTGATGCTGCTCGCCGATGAGTTCGAAGAGGCCAGAGAAAAGCTGCGCCAGCAAAATCAGCCAGATAGAGCAAGATTCAGGGCCATGAACGACGCTGGGAGTGGTAGCATGGGAGACACACACCACTCCAGCCGGGAGACAGAAATGGCAAGGCCCACGCCAGCTCCAAGGAGGCAAGTGGAAGGCCCGAGGACCCACATCCAGAACCCAGCGAGTGCGTGCCGCGTATGTGGCCAAGAGGGCCACTGGGCAATAGAGTGCCGGAACGCCATGCTGGAGTTCTGTTAGCTATGTGGCCGATTCGGGAACAGAACGCCTGCTTGTTACCAGACGGGAAACGACCAGCGGCACCCGCCATCCAGGGGCGAGCGGGAACCGCACCGAGGTGGCCCCAGACGATAGTGGGCGACGTAAACGACGAGGGTGCACAGCTTTCGGCGACGGTTGGAATCGGCGCCGAACAATTTAAGGCCACGATCGACACCGGGCCAACATGTAGCTTTGTTAGTGAAAAACTAGCTAACAGGCTAACACAAAGGTTGATTCGACTGGCAGACGGAAGCTTCACCCAAGTGGACAAAAGCCAGGAGGCGACAATCCACTTGGGGAGACGAGAGGCGAGGACACCATTGCTGATCCTGCCTGGGGTGAAGCTTTCCTCAAGAGAGAATTGGCAGCCTTCGACCACATCAAGGAAACCTCGAAGATCACCGAGAATCGGATCACACACGCATGACGAGCGACCCATCAAGCAGAGGTATTTCCCAAAGAATCCCAAAATGCAGGCCGAGATCAACGCAAAGGTGGATGAGCTGCTGGCGAAAGGCTGCATTGAGCCGTCAAAGAGTCCACATAGCGCACCAATAGTCATGGTCAAGAAGAAGACTGGGAAATGGCGGCTATGTGTAGATTTCCGTCAGCTCAACGCCAGATCAGTGAAAGATGCCTACCTGTTGCCGCGGGTGCATCATATTCTGGAGCAATTCCGTGATTCATAACAAGCTTGGACCTAAAGGACGGGTACTGGCAGATTCCCATGGAGAAATCCAGCCGGCCACTGATGGCATTTACAGTTCCAGGAAAGGGACTGTTTCAATGGAAAGTGATGCCATATAAAATAGCTAAAATATCTTGGTCACAGAGTTACGGAGAGTGGAATCCGAACTGACCCAGAAAAAGTACGGGAATAGCAGAACTGAAGCCACCGTCCAATATTAAGGAGCCGAGGCAATATGTTGGAGTGGCGTCATGGTATCGGCGATTTGTCCCAAACTTTGCAACAACAGTGCATCCCCTCAATGCATTACTGAAGAAAGGCAATAAGTGGACAGAGGTGCGGCAAAAGGCTTTTGAGACTGTTAAAGCCAAATTAACAGAGGCTCCAGTGCTAGCATGCCAGATTTCTCCAAAACATTTTGTTTGCAAACGGATGCAAGCAACTATGGACTTGGAGCGATACTGACGCAAACATCAGAGGATGGGGAGCGCGTCATATCGTATGCCAGCAGAACACTCAATAATGCGGAGCGGAATTATTCTGCCACCGAGAAAGAGTGTCTGGCAATAATCTTGGGCATCCGAAAGATGAGGCCATATCTGGAGGGATACCATTTCATTGTAATAACGGATCACATGGCTTTAAAATGGCTCAACTCCATCGAGAGCCCGTCAGGAAGGATTGCTAGATGGGCGTTGGAACTGCAACAGTTTGACTTTGAAGTCAGATATAGGAAGGGTAATCTAAATGTCGTGGCAGACGCATTGGCTCGACAGCCATTGCCCGAGTGCTAGTGGACACTGAATAACAGGCGAACGACCAGTGTCCTTGGGTCCAGAAGCTGCGGCGGGAGATAAAATGAAGCCCCAAAAATTCCCTGACTATGTGGAAAAGGCGGGAGCACTGTATCGTCATATCCCACATCAGGCCGGGCACGAGGATGTGGCGGCGTGGGGAAACGTAATTTTGCTTTTTATTTGTAAAATAAAAAGTAAAATTACATTTATATATGAGAAGGGGAAAGCATTTGCAAAGCAAAAGCAAGACTTAAGTCAAATTAGAATGCGAGCAAGAGCCAAAATTAACAACAACAAATGCTCGCACAAACGAAAATGCAACGAACAACGAACTGTCGAATGCAGCGCACCCATATGTATACAATCGCATGCAGTAGGCAATAGACAAAACGGGCAACAACAAATGCACACAAATGTGTATATGCGCGCAATTTCAGAGAAAAAAGCGCAGCCAAAACGAACAAAAACAAATGCACGCACCTATACGCCTATAATTGCATGCAGTACACAATAGCCGAAGTAGACAACAACAAATGCACTCACCTATACGCGTGAAATTGCATACAGTAGGCTAACAAAAGGCAAGGGATAAAAGGAAACCGACAAAATCGGCGCGCATAGCAATAGCGGATTCAGCAATAAGGCGAGGCTGCCATAAGAGTGCGACCGAGAAAGGGAGAACGCGAAGGAACAGCTAAACTCCACCTCCGCCAACACTCTCGGCGTGTTCAACAAAGAGATGGAGTTCAACAAGGGAGAGAAAGAATCGCTACAACAAGCAGCAGCCGGCGCCCCGAACTACGGCGTCGACCACCCGTGCGCCTCCCGTTCCACCCAAGGAATACAATGAGGAGGCTGAGGCGGCACCCGGCCTACGTGACGGCATGGACATCGTCGGAGATGGAGGAAAGAAAGCCATCACCGGGATCGTGGGCACCGGCAAGCTCAGTGAGCAGCGGGGGCAACGAGACGCTCGAAGTCTGATGACTAAGGATGGGCGACGCCAGCCTCGCCATATATGCCGGACAGCGTGACAGACAATGGATGGGCAGTCCGAGGACGAGATATGGGCACCGGCAGCCACGCCATACGTGCCAGACTGGGAGGCGGACGGACCCTACATAAAAAACGGCAGATACTCGCCGCTGTCCACGTGGGAGCCGGCACGGCCTCCCACGCCCTATCGTACCGAAGCGGCGAACAGCGACGAAACCATCGTCATCAGCGACACCGAAGACGAGGAGGAACAGGGAGCAGCGGAGGCGGCAGAGGAGTCCGACGTGATCGTCACCTCGTTGGACTCAGAAGAGGAGGCGGAACCGGAGCCACCGACGGTCGCGTGGCGACAAAGGTCGAGGGTGCGGGATGGTTTTCTGTGCCAAGAGCTACAAGTGGAGGTATGTTGGCGAGAGGCGGTCGAAAAATGGCCACCAGGTTTCTCGCTGGAGGTGCAGCCGACGCAGCTTCAGCAGCAGCCGACGCAGCAGCAGCAGCAGCCGACGCAAGACGAGTGGAGGCCGATCCAGCTGCCACCGTTAAGCCGGCCAACACTTCAACGGCAGCAGTCGGAACCGACGGCCCCGGGACCTGTGCGGCCCACATTACAGCGGCAGACGTCGAGGCCAGAAGACGGACCGACAGGGTCATGGAAGGAGATAGAGGAGGACGAGTGGCCTAGGGAGGTGGTGGAGCACCTCCAACGGACGAGAGCCCCTCAGGGCCGAACAGCGCGGATATGGGCAGACGAGTGCCGATACCGCGTGCGCTTCTCACGCAAGGGCCGCCGTGTGTACAAAAAAATATGAGGAGAGGAAGGGGAAGAAGAGAAGAAAAAAGAGAATACATTAAAAAATTAAAAAAGGAATATACTTCACGTACTCACTGCGTTCACGTGTTCAAAATAGAAAAGAGAAAAAGGGGTAATATTTTTCACACGAAGTGAATAATATGGAACCAGGCTTACCTTTTTCTTTCACACAAACGTGGTGACGCAAAACAGCTGATCATAACAATAGAGGATCGCTGGATCACGTTTAACAACACTAAGTACGGTTAACAGCAGACGCAGTAATGCTGTTAACAGAACGCAAAGGTGAGCCGAGCGACGAAATACATCATAGCACTGCTTGCCGTTTACAGCAGGCGTAGAAATTAGTCACAGCACTGCCTGCTGTTAACAGCAGGCACAGAGATGCATCACGGCACTGCTTGCAAACGCACGCTGGCGCGAGACGTTGGCGCGAAAATTTAAAACACGAAGGCCTCGTGTTTTTCCCGAAGGAAGAGGGGAGTGTGAGGAGCAAGATAATGGGCCAAGGAGTATATATATATATATTTATGCATATATATATAAATGCCCAGCTTCTCACATCAAACTCTTTAACGGTTGATATAAATACCGTAAAGACATAGACACACAGGAGTGGCTCTCTGTCGCACGCAGCTATTCAGCAATGGGCTCGTGTCGCACACACAGGCAAACAACTAACAGTTAGCATCTGCGCAGCGATAGCCGATACAGTCGCGCATAAGCCAGACAAACGAAGGCGCCAAGATAACGGGGCTTCGGCGAATGGAATGTTCGAGAACATCACGCAACGGCACCGTTAAGTGGACACGAGCACCATAAGCAGGCCCCGGTCCAGCACGAAGCAGGGCCTGCCGCTGGCATATAAAATGGAGAGGCAGCTGACGCAGAGGGGGAATTTAACAATATACGAGTGCAAGTGAACAATATACGTGAGAGTGCAAACAAACGCAAAGTGCCCAGGAGAAAAGCGACCTACGAAGGACATCAAAGGACACCCAAGGACATCGAGGGATACGCAAGGACATTAAGGGACCTGAAAGGATCATACAGGACATCACGCCCAAGAGTCCCTTCAGCAACTACCGCCATCAAGACTGCACATTGGTGGACAGAATTCCCAGAATAGGCAGCTTTAAGCAAATCTTGGAGTGTGTGAGTGCTAGTTACAGGGTAGCCGTGCGGACTAAGAGTGAGTACACTGTCGTTTGCGAATGCGTAGGAGTGCTCGAAGGTAAGCCAGCGAGTAGGAGAGCCTGTATGGAATCCGTGCGGAGCGCCGGAGTATACAGCAGCGAATCCTGTCGATCAGCCCAGCGAACCCAGAGCGAATCCTTTACGCGCAAGACAGACGTATCACACTCGGAAGGCCGGAGTGCCTTCGAAGACAGCGAATCACACGGCCAAGTGTGCCCATAGGAGGCGAGTCCTTGCGGATAGCAGAAGTACCTCAGGCAGGATACAAAAATTGAGAAATTACATGATCATAAGCACCACGAAGTGCAAAATATATCGCTTAAACTTGAAACCATAAAAGACTTATTATTATCGCTAGGTGCCTACAAATATAAATATTGTTGGCACGAACACACAGTCGACTGAAACTGAGCCCGGCTGGAACTCGTATTAAACGAAGGTTCGTTACAAATGTCGCATGCAGACTTTTTCTCTCGAAATTTAAGTCCCCATAGCCCCAAACTTCGTGATAAAGTCACAGAAAAGCGTATAAATCTGACTGAGATTACTGAACACTGGCTTCTCACAGAACAACAGCGGGACGGAGAGTCGACGGAGAGAAAGACTCTAGCTTTGATGACGATAAATCTTATGAGATTAGAGGGCAGGAATCTATGTTTCCCAATAATACCTAGAGCATTTAGGTGGTAGGTCATATAACACGTTCACGAGCCCGTAATGCATTTAGGGTGGCAAAAGACATTGGGAAAGACTTATTGTCATTACTGGTTTAGCAACATGGCAAAGTATGTACAAAAATTTGTCGAAAATTGCATTACATTCAAATTATCTAAATCAAAGTCCTGAAAAGTTCAGTCAGTGCATTCGATACCTAAAAGTGAAATCCCTTGGCATACAGTACACATCGATATAACTGGCAAGTTAAGCGGAAAAAGTGATGTTAAGGAATACGTGATTGTCTTTGTACATGCGTTTACTAAATACGTTTTACCACACCACACATATTGACACAAGGAAAATTGTATTAAAGCCATGAAATTGGCGGTTTCATTGTTTGGCGTGCCAAGTAGCTTGATAGCAGATCAGGGCCGATGCTTTCGTGAGTTTTGTAAAGCCCTGAAAATAAATTTGCATTTGATAGCGACAGGCGCTAGTCAAGAAAATGGGCAAGTAACTTTAGCCCGCTTAAATTATTAATTGGAAAGGCTTCTCGGACCCTTTGGCCTCTTTCCTATTGATGAGGAGGAGGAATATAACGTTAATTTAGGAACGTTAATTTAGATCAAGCTCGAGTTCCAGCTAAAGATAATATGGAACGTAATGCTCGATATGACAAGTCTAGATATGACAAAAATAAGGCTAAGATCGTAAAGTTTAAGTTAGGAGATCATGTCCTTCTTAAGAATCAAGAAAGGCATCAGATTGAGTTAGATCCTAAGTATAAAAGTCCGTTTTTGATTATAGTCGTTTTGGAAGGAGACAGGTATACTCTTAAGTCACTCACTGGTAATAGAACCTACAAATGCGCACACGATATCTTATTAGCCATGCCAACACAACAGGTTCCCGTAGAATTAAATGAGAAAGAAAATGTTAAAGCAGACACTGTTGAAAAATAAATGGAAATAAAATAATGATATAGACATTGAGAAAAAGACTATGTTAAAATAGAAACTAAAAGAGAGGAGAATTGTGATTGCTGAGGCACCAGACAAGATGTTGGCAAAGAATAAGTTGCTGGGGCACCAGAGAAGAAGTTGGCAAGAATACGTTGCTGGGGCACCATAGAGGAAAAGGCCAAAGAATATGTTCCTCGGGCACCAGAGAGGATGATGGCAAAGAAATTATTGCTGAGACGAATGTCGAAGTTGGTGAATGATGTTGTGTTGGATGGTGTAATATTGTCATTTGTTTGTTGTAACACCCTGTCATTAAACTAATTTTGGAAAAAAATAGTTAGATAGAATGGAAACAAACTGGACACGAGAGTTATTAAGAAGTATCGTATTCGATAAGCAATATAGAATGTTTCTAGCTGTGAGCGGCAACTAGGGTTGTCCGTATACATAGTATTGGAAAAAGGTGGCAATTCGTAATGTTGCCAGATAATAAGACTAATGAATAGAAAGCGTTCTTCTTGGATTAGCAGTCGATAGAACACACGTACGCGGAATTCACAAAGCTCCAGTGCCAGAAACAAGATGGTGGCCGATGGCGCATTGAACGTGACGCCGATTGCGTTGAGTTGTGAAACTCAATGTGCAGAGATTGAGAATATCGACCCCAACCCGACATATATATATTTAGGCATGTGTATATAAGGGCCCAGCTCTTACAGCAAACTCCATAACGGTTGGGGTAAACACCACAGACGGCTCTCTGTCGTCTCGGCTATTCAGCAATGGGTTCGTGTCGCACACACAGGCAAACAACTAACCGTTAGCCGAAATGCCGTTCGCGCATAAGCCAGACATACAAAGGCGCCAAGATAACGGGGCATCGGCGAATGGAATGTTCTAGAGAATCACGCGATGGCACCGTTAAGTGGACACGGGCATCATAAGCAGGCCCCGGTCCAGCACGAAGCAGGACCTGCCGTTGGCATTTAAAACTTAAATGCAGCTGACGGCGGGGATGATTATGAAAGTACCAGTGAAAGTGGAAAGACGTGAAAGTGCAAGTAAAAAGGCAAAGTGCCAAGGAAAAGTGATCAGCGAAGGACATCGAAGGACACGCAAGGACATCGACGGATACTGATCGAGGGACTTGAAAGGACAACACGGGCCACCACGCTCAAGACTCTTCAGCAACAACTGCCACCAAGACAGGACATTGGTGGACAGAATTAGCAGAGAGGCAGCTTTAGCGAATCTTGGAGTGTGTGAGTACTATGAGTACACTGTGAGTACACTGTCTATTGCGAAAACGTAGGAGTGCTCGAGAGGAAGCCAGCCAGTAGGAGAGCCAGTATGAAATCCGTGCGGTGTGCCGGAGGATACAGCAGCGAATCCTGGCGATAACCTAGTGTACCCAGAGCGAATCCTTTACGTGCAAGAGAGACGTGTCGCACTCGGAAAGCCGGAGTGCCTTCGTAAATAGCGAATCACGCAGTCAAGTGTGCCTATCGAAGGCGAGTCCTTGCGGATAGCAGGAGTACCTCAGCATAATAATAACAATTGTGAACAATACATTAAACATAAGAACAACGAAGTACAAAATATACCGCTCAAACTTAAAACCATAAAAGACCTTTTATTATCACAGGTGCCTACACATACAAATATTGTTGGCACGAACACACAGTCGACTGAACTCAGCCCGGCTTGAACTCGGAATAACCGAAGGTTCGTTACAACTGGCGCCCAATGTGGGGACCCTGCGATATTAATAAAAGTGAAAAACATTGAAAGTGACAGAAATGGTACGAGCTAGAGGTCTGCATGAATGCATTCATTTCCAACACCATAGTACTGTACAGTTGTAAAGTGTTCTTAAAAATACTGTCCTCATTCTTTGCTGGACAATATATTCAAGTAGCTAGAAGAATCGAGTACAACATTTTTAGTGTACTCACTTAGAGTGACTGACAGTAATAGTTGTACTCTTCGTAAGTGAGTACAATATTTGTCTCTTTTTTACTTGCTGTACACCATACACAATTATGGGTGCAGTGAATGTGCGTTCTCATTTATATGTACAGATGAGTTTAATATTTTGCACAACGAGGACATGGCTGCTAAAGAAAATGACGCAAACGCTATAAATGCGAATGAAAGTGCAAGTTATTGTTAAAATACAATTATATATTACTTATTAATGTTGAATTACAAAAAAAATTTGTTATTTTACCAAATATTTGTGTTTTTTTGTCTTTGGTATTGTCTTTTGCAAGGTTATGTACATATGTATGTGTTAAGTCGCAAAGTGTCAGTCATTACTGTGTTTGTATGTATGTATATATCGCCTTTAATTTGGTGCAAGTATTTCATCATAATTCTAAATATTAAACCAGTATTCATCGTTGGACAGTTCAAATGCGGGGACACATTTTAAACAGTACGCTGCTAATATCAAATCAAAATTATTAGCCAATGAACTTAGGCCATCTCTTAATCGTGGTCGAAGCAAAGTTTGGGACACATTTTCTAAAATAGTACGCACCATCAGTCAGGCCGTCGCGCTGACCGGTGTCTCGGGCTGCTATTGTAGCTTACCGACTAAAACACCTCCTCTCTAGGGCCACTTCCCACCTCGGAACCGGGCATTATCCCGCATTAACCTTCAAGGTGGGGCCCTTATATGTGTTTTAACTTCGCACTATAATCTGTGTTCCTGCGTCCAGGTCCCACTTTTTGCACTTTAATATTTTTTCTGCAAACTCGCAGACTTTTTTCCACGCATCTTTTTCGCTACACATTCGCTCCACGATACTTTCCACCTCCACCGGACCGATAGCTCCTGTAAGGTGGTTCCTTTCTTCTATCCACCTTTCGCAGTAGAAGAAAGTGTGCTCGACATCATCTATAGGATTCGTACAGTAGATGCAACTGGGCTCGACACTTTTCCCCATTTTGTGTAGGTATTTACGAAAATACCCATGCCCTGATAACATTTGTGTCAAATAGAAAGATGTCTCACCATGCTTTCTATTTAGCCACGTCTGTATATCAGGGATAATTTTCGCTGTCCATCTTCCGTACTTCTCGTTAGACCATCGCTCCTTCCAGGAAGCTAAGCTAAGTTCCCATATCTTCTTGCGCTCTTGCGCAAGGAGGTCGATCGGCACTACTGACGCTATAACCGACACAGCAGCTCCAGACACTGTACGGTACGCAGAAGCTATCCTTAAAGCAGCCCTTCTTTGTACCGACAGCATCGGTTTTCGCCTCACTTCTGCTTTTAAGGTGTCCGCCCACAATTCACTACCGTATAGTAGGATCGCGTTGGTTGATTCCATTAGGAGCCTTCGCTTTGCTGCTGTCGGCCCGTCAATATTTGCCATCAGCCGACTTAGCGAGCCGGTTGCTATTGCTGTTTTTCGTGATGCATGTTGGAGTTGTCCCGAAAATGTTAGTTTACTATCTAGTCTGACGCCTAGATAGTTTACTGTTTTTTGGGCTCTTATCATGCTTCCACCTACTCGCATCTCTATCTCGGTTGGAATCTGCCTACCCGTAAAAAGGAGTAGCTCCGTTTTTTGGGTAGCCAGCTCTAGACCTCGGGAACTTAGCCACGTCTGTGTGCGGATCATAACTTGGGTAAGTCTGCGCTGAGCTTCTACGGTATTTCTTGCTGTGATGACGGCTGCGATGTCATCCGCATATCCTATTAGAAAAGTATCCTCAGGCATTTCCAGTCTTAGACTATCGTCGTAGCTAATATTCCAAAGATCTGGGCCAAGGATTGATCCTTGTGCAGCTCCCCCGGTTACCCGAAATCGCTTGGTTCCTGTCTTTGTATCGTACAGGAGTACTCGGTCTCGTCGGTAGCTTTTCATCATGCCCATTAAATATTCCGGGATGCGAAAACGCTGTTTTAGTGAATCTAACATGTCAGACCACCTTACGCTATTTAAAGCATTTTTGACGTCAAGTGTTACAAGTAAAACCACCGGACGCGAGTATGCATTTACTCTTTGCGTCGCCCTGGCTGCTTGAACTACTTCCTCGATGGCACCTATTGTGGATTTTCCAGCTCGGAAACCATGCTGTCTGGGGCTGAGTCCTCCAGCATTTTATACTGCTGCAAGCAGTCTGGGCTTTATTAGTTTTTCTAATAATTTTCCGGCCGTGTTGAGCATGCACAGTGGGCGGTATGCCGACGGTGTGTTGGGGTCCCCTTTTCCTTTGCTGATCAGGACAAGTCGCTGTTCTTTCCATGCCTCTGGAAATAATCTCTCTTTCAAACATGCGTTGTACATTCTTAGAAGAAATTTGGGCCGTCTATCTGCAATGTGTTTCAATATCTCCGTTGGTATATTGCCTGGGCCCGGAGCCTTTTTATTTTTTAGGGATTTCACAGCGATCTTGACCTCCTCCTCAGTGAAGATTGGGGCTGAGTAGTGAGCCTCTTCTGGTGAACGCTCCTCCGCTTCATGAGCTTGTGCTGGAAAAAGGGTTCTCACTATGTGATCCATGGTTTCCTCCTCTACATTTGGTGCTGCTCCATAGCTTCTAAGTTTCTTCATAACAATTTTGTAGCCAAGGCCCCAAGGATCTCTGTTGATATCCATGCAAAGCTTCTTCCACTTTTTTCTTTGCTCCGCGAAATAGCAACAAGCAAAGTCTTTTTAGCGATTTTTAATGCTGCCGCTTCCACTATATAGTTTCCAGAGCGCCGTGCTCTTGTCAACTTTCGCCTGCATTTTATACATATTTTTCGCTTTTCCGTGATATCATCGCTCCACCAATACGTCTGTCGTCTGCTGCCGTGTTTGTGATGCGTTTTTGGCATTGCAGCATTGCAAGCCTTTTTCATCGTTTTTAGGCTGATTTCGACTATCGCTGTTGAGCTTGATACCACGTCAAATTGGCTATCTTGTCTGTCAATTTCTGCGAACAGTTTTTCCGGATCCAATTTGCTTATATCCCATCTGCGGGGTTTCTTCGCGGAGCACTCCGAAGAGGCCTGCCGACCATCACGAAAACTGTATAAGATATACTCATGATCACTGCCAGTGAAGTCATCCAGTAGTCTCCAGTTTTCGATCCGATTGACGATCCGTTCAGAACCCAGGGTTATGTCTGGTATTGTACCTTCGCATCCCGGTTTATTATATGTGGCTTTCCGGCCTTGATTTGCAACCACAAGTCTAGTCCTAGAGGCCATATCCATTATTTTCCGCCCTCTAGAGTTAGTTGTGGGCATTCCCCAGTCAACTGCCCGCGCGTTAAAATCGCCGGCCACAATGAAGGGCTCATGTCGGTTCATGAGCATATCCTCGATACCATCTAACTTCAGTTGGAAAGTATTTATGTCGTCGCTGGGTGTCAGGTAACAACTGACAATTGCGACGTCACTAAAGCGTGCGTAAACGAAACAGTTTCCATGTTTACCCTCTTGTAGTAGCGCTTTGCTACTACTGGGTATCCATATTGCTGCAGTCTTCGTTTCATCCTCTAGCCAGGTTCCATTGTCCTTCCGTTTATATTGCTCGCTGATGACCACTAAGTCGATTGCGTGTTCCGCTACGAGCTGAGTCAACAGTGCGTCTGCAGTT
Organism: Drosophila gaucha; assembly: GCA_035045545.1. Lineage (NCBI taxonomy): Eukaryota > Metazoa > Arthropoda > Insecta > Diptera > Drosophilidae > Drosophila > Drosophila gaucha. Next base: position 25,738 of record JAWNOY010000237.1, read on the forward strand.
TTGCTACGATGAAGATTAGCCTGAAGGATCCTCATCATTTTGTTGTAGCTTGTCATGTAGCATTTCTGCAATCCAGCGTCTGTACAAATACAGCATTTGGGCGGTTTTTTCCAGTCTTTCATTTTATGGCCTGCTTCTCCACATTTAATGCAGAGTCCTTCACCATTTCGATCTGGTCCTGTGCAATTTGTTTGTAGGTGGCCTACACCAAAGCACCGGTAGAACCTGAGAATATTTTGGCATAATCTCGTTCTGGCCCTTACAAAACCTATTTTAATGTTGCCCGTCTTGAGCAGCATTTCTCCAAGGTCGTTTCCTAGAGTGACGAAAGCTCTAATTTGTTCCCGGCTATTCGGAGTAGTCAGTTTTATGCGTAAGTCTGCAGAAGGATTTGCAAGGACTTTACGCACTGCCTCTGCGACTTCTGCCTCCACTGTCAGTGAGTCGAGGTCTCGGATTTCTACTGTCGCCGTTGGCTTCAGCTCAGCTACTTTGGCCGTTTCCTTGACTGTGGCCTTAAGTTTTTCAATAAACTCCGGCTGCAGCTTCTCTTCTTTGCCGAGTTCTACGAGTAGTGCCCCGGATCGAGTTTTCCTTATTCCTCTGATATTGGTTTAGTCCTGCTCTTGGATTGTACTGCTTATGTTTCGTAGAACGTCAACATAGCTTTGCCCTCGTTCACTCGTTTTACTTCCATCCTCTGTTTGACAGGTTCCTTGGCTTTTTCCTTCGCTTAGACAATCTTCCCTTGTTTCTTGGAGCTAAGTTTTTTCCTCGTGACTTTCTGCCATAGATTCGGTTCTCTTTCGCATATTTTCTTGCCAGATTCCGATTCTAGAGGACTAGAAGCTTGTCTCTTTTGAGTAGTGGGTGTTTCCACTGCATCCGTACTCGTGCTTGCGGTTACTGTTCTCTGTCTGTGCTTGCTTTCTTCTTCCTCTAATTTTTTCCAAGAGTTTCTGCAGTGTCCAAGTACATCCAACTGTTCGTCTAGGTCTGAAACACCGTTTTTGATATCCAAACTAACATTTTTTTGTTTAGTTACTTCTGCTCTTATACGCCGAAGGGCCTGGCGACATTTAAGGATACCGTCCTCTTCTTCGGCGCGGAGTTTTAGAATATACTCCTGCCTTCTCGACATGTTTACTGTCTGCTGGTTCTGCCCTTCGGCCTCAGCTATGGCTGTCCGTGGCGTTTCGTCTACGTTCGGTAATACTGCTGCTGCTGGTGGACTTCTTTGAAGCCGTGAGCTCTTGCCAAATCCCAGACGAGGGTCAGTGAATCTCGGGTCGTTTTTTCTTTGTTGGTTTTATTGAGTTCCATGTTTTGTGGGTCCCGACTCCAAGCCGCTATCTTAGCTCGGATGTACAGTCACTCGTAACGATCCTCATGGTTGTCTATGCATAGCAGGGAGGCCATGCGAGGGTTGACGCTGGTCCTTATGAGAGCCAGCGTTTAGAGCCAGGATCTGGCATAGATTAAGGATTTCTCAACTTAAACCTGCACCGCCACAATAAAAGTGGCCACGAGCTTCGAACGTACTTGGAGGCCTGCCATGGTTTTAACGGGACGGGGGCAGAGTCACCATTTGCCTAGAAGCCATTTCCACAAGATGTCCTGTGTACTAAAGTCCTAGAATGCTGAATCTGTCAGCCCAGGGTGCAATCAATTCCAATTCATTTATTTTTTATCGTAGTCCGTGGTCGGTCGAAGATATCACTGAACACAGTTTTATCTTACTATCCATCTAAAATCGCTGCACACTTTAGTTCACAATTGGGCAAATTGCCCAATCGCTATCCAGTGGGGCCAGTCGTGGAGGCAGTGTGTCAACTTGAATTACTTAGGGACAAGGATTGCCATAGAGAAGCTTTGCCTTGTATTTGTAACCCCATACCCACCTAATGGCAAATAGTCGTAAGTGCAACAATCCTGAAGTTGCGGTAGATGTTTAATCAAAAAAGTTGTGCACTAAGTTAGCAACTGAATGGACAGTAAAAAATGGTGGAGCTTTTAATATTATTTTGGACTCAGGACTAAAAAACATGGCCCAGTTTTTTATATCTGTTGGTGCGAAGTTCGGGGAAAATGTTAATGTTGAATCGTTATTGCCACATCCCACAACCATCTCACGGAACATCGGAGCTCTCTACGAATTTCATTTTAATGAAATTAAAAAAGAAATACTTGATGGTAGGAAATTTGGATACAGCATAACGTCGGATATATGGACAGACGACTTCTACAAAGTTTCATATATATCACTGACGATTCATTATGTCATAAAATGAACCCTTAACAATCGCCTGCTTGCAGTAAAATCAATGGCAGGCGGATCCTGTACCAGTAAGAATTATGAAATTGTATTTATTATGTGGAAATACATTTTAAAAAACAAATTTTTTATTAGGTAACAGAATTAAAAGCAAAATTGAAAACATTTTACGGGAGTTTGGGTGTGATTTGCATATGGATGAATAAATAATAGTCACCGACCGAGGCGCTAACATGAAGGCTGCATTTAGCGGACTAAACACTTTGAACTGTGTAAACCATTTAATTCACAATGTTATTGGTAAAGTTGTGGACGTTGTGCCAGAATTGGAGAAGACTGTGAATCGCTGCAGCAAACTTGTAAAATATTTTAAGAAGTCAGGTCAAAATTTTTTTTTAAAAACCACTTTAAAGAGTTACTGCCCAACACGGTGGAATATGATATTCCACCTATTCAAATCCATCGAGTTGAACTGGATGGAAATATCCAACATTTTAATAGAAAAAAATCAAGTGTTTAGGATTCAACATATTAATTTAACCGACATAAGCGCATTGGCAAGCCTTCTGGCTCCTTTTGAAGCTTGTTCAAAGAAGCTTGAAGGGAGCAATTATCCAACATTGCACCTAGTTGTTCCACATATTAATAATTTAAACAGAATATTAACACCTAGTGATAACGATGTGGAAATGGTGAAAAAATGCAAGCTAACTCTTCACTCAAATTTGATTAATATTGTTCAAGGTAATTTAAAAAAGTCTCAGGATCTCCGAGCTCGCCAACCTCCATGGCCGTATCTCGCCTGCAAGAGAGGAAGTGCCTACCGTAGCAGTAGAGGAAGAGGACGAGGAGATAGACGGCATGGACAACATCGCGAGACTCAGTATACCATCGACGAGTGCGGCCACGCGCCTACAGGATCGGCAACAGAGACACTGGGGAGTCACCTCGACTCCCCAGCCTGAGGTGAGGACACGGGGAGCGATTCCAACGGCACCCGTTATCCTAAGGTGCGAGAGTGTTGCTTCCGGTTCGATGGAACAACGAAGCAACTGGAGTCTTTGGAATAGGTGAAATGATCAGCGGAGACATGCGGCCTAGAGCTGGAGCTGGTCCCGAGAGCTATGCCGGATCTGCTGAAGGGTATGGCGATAAAATGTTATATAGCCAAGCGCTACGTTACGCAGCTGAACGAGAGCTCAAATATATCTATAACAACAGCCTCCCCGACCTACGAGCATACTCTCGACCGAGCTGATGCTGCTCGCCGATAAGTTCGAAGAGCTCGAAAAAGGCAGTGAAAAGCTGCGCCAGCAAAATCGACGCTGGGAGTGGTAGCATGGGAGACACACACCACCCCAGCCGGGAGACAAAAATGGCAAGGCCCAGGCCAGCTCCAAAGAGGCAAATGGAAGGCCCGGCTGTGTGGCCAAGAGGGCCACTGGGCAATAGAGTGCCGGAACTCCATGCTGGAGTTCTGCTGACTATTTGGGCGGATCGGCATCAAAACGCCGGCTTGTTGCCCGATGGGAAACAACCAGCCGCACCCGCCATCCAGGGGCGAGCGGGAACCGCACCGAGGAGGCCCCAGATGCCTGTAGGCGACATCTACGACGAGGGTGCACAGCTTTTCGGCGACAACAAGCAACAAGCAGCTTTGTTAGTGATAAACTAGCTAACGGGCTCGGTGACGTGGGCCGGTGGAGCACTACACAAAGGTTGATTCGACTGGCAGACGGAAGGTGCACCCAAGTGGACAAAAGCCTGGAGGGGACAATCCACTTGGGGAGGCGAGAGGCGAGCACACCATTGCTGATCCTGCCTGGGGTGATCGACGACTTAGTGCTGGGCTGGGACTTCTTGGTCAGCATGGGCATCACAGTGGAGTGCGCCGGGCTGAAACTGGAGATTGCACCGAGGAGCCCACGACATGGCGAACAACTGGAGGAGAGATTGTCGGTGGCAGTCGGCAGCATAAACACGGCAACTCAGGGTACGTCCGGAGAGCCATTTCCGAAGAATCCCAAGATACAGGCCGAGATCAACGCAAAAGTGGATGAGCTGCTGGCGAAAGGCTGCATTGAGCCTTCGAAGAGCTCACATAGCGCACCGATAGTCAGGGTCAAGAAGAAGACTGGGAAATGGCGGCTATGTGTGGATTTCCGTCAGCTCAACGCCAGATCAGTGAAAGATGCCTACCCGTTGCCACGGGTGCATCATATTCTGGAGCAGTTGCGTGAGGCACGATTCATAACAAGATAGGACCTAAAGGACGGATACTGGCAGATTCCTATAGAGAAGTCCAGCCGGCCACTGAATGCATTTACAGTTCCAGGAAAGGGACTGTTTCAATGGAAAGTGATGCCATTTGGACTATATTCGGCTTCAGCAACATTCCAGAGAACATTGCATAGTGTCATTGGTCCAGATATGATGCCGCATGCGTTTGCATATTTTGATGATATTATTGTGTTTGGGAAAACTCGCCAAGAGTATATGGGCAATCTGCGTGAGGTATTTCGACGACTACGAGCATCGAACTTGAAAATCAATATCGACAAGTACGATTTTTTTAAGAAGGAGCTAAAGTACCTGGGCCACAGAGTGACGGAGAGTGGAATCCGAACTGACCCAGAAAAAGTAGCGGCAATCGCAGAATTGAAGACACTCCACAAGTGGTTTGAAGTCAAATACATCAAAATCAAATTCTTGTAGCTTCAGCGTCCATGTAGGAAAATTTTTCCTGACGGGCTCTCGATGGAGTTGAGCCATTTCAAAGCAAAATTTTTTTTTTTAGGAAGCGAAATCAAAACGTTGTGCAGACGCATTATCTCGACAGCCACTGCCCGAGGAGACATGTCGTGTACTAGTGGACACTTAGGGACAGGCGAACGACCAGTGTCAATGGATCCAGAAGCTGGGGCGGGAGCTGAAAAAGAGGCAGCAACAATTCCCGGACTATGTAGAAGAAGTGGAAGAATTGTATCGGCATTTCCTACATAAGGCCGGGCACGAGGATGTGGCGGCGTGGAAACTGTGTCAGCGGTATAAGCCAAGGCAACTCCAGGCAGCGGCAAGATGCTGACACAGATCCCCGAGGAGCCGTGGGCCACCGTGTGCGCCGACTTTGTGGGACCTCTGCCGAGGTCCAAGCACGGGAATACCATGCTGTTGGTATTCATCGACAGATTCTCCAAATGGACGGAGATGGTGCCTCTCCGAAGCGGTAACACAACGACGCTGCAAAAAGCATTTCGGGAGCGGATCTTGGCCCGATTCGGCAGCGAAACTAGCACCATATACCGTGGTCGGCTTCATCTAGCCAGTGATCTGCAAAGTAGGATCAGGAAGGGACAAGCGAACGAGGACTGCTCATATAGCCGACCTGAAGCCATGCAAGGCTGCAGGTGAGCAAGATGCCTTAACGGCTGGGAGACATCAATTTTTTTAATTTAAAAAAAAATTTTAAATTTTTAGAGTTGCCATGGGAAGGGAAAAGCAACGCCGATACTTACGGCCGATATGTATAAAAAGAGGCCGCTGGCACGAGCTCGGCCTATTCAACAAAAAGATAGATCCCACTAAGGAGGAGAAACAGCAAGCAGCGGCCGGCGCCCCGAACTACGGCGTCGGTAAGGTTCTCCCGGCCGATCCTCGCCTTTTGGCTAGCGATTTTGCTGGAGCTGCAGGCGGACGAGGAGAAGGGCGGGTAACCAAACCGGCGTCGGAGCTTCAGGCCCGACGGCACGTGGTGCGTCGACCAGCAGTGCGCCTCCCGTTCCATCAGGAAGACAGTGAAGAGGTTATGGCGGCACCCGGCCTATGTGACGTATGTACTCCTGGACACCGGCATGTTCGGTGAGCAGCGGGGACAGCGGAACGCGCGGAGGATGGCCTACACCCCAGTCTGATGACCAGGGATGGACAAGCCTGCCTCGCCATACGTACCGGACGGTGCAACGCGCGGAGGTTGGGCGACGCCCCATTCCGATGACGAGGTATGGACACCGGCAGCCTCGCCATGCGTGCCGGACTGGGAAGAGGACGGGCCCTGGGTAAAGAACGGCCGGTATTCGCCGCTGTCCACGTGGGAGCCGGCACGGCCTCCCACCCCATACCGCAGCAAGGAAACGGACATCGGCGAGACCATTGCCATCCTCGACTCGGAGGACGAGGAGGAAAGAAGAGGTGCGGAAGCGGCAGTGGAGTCCGACGAGATGACGATCACGATCAGAAGGAGAGTCGGGATCCACCAACGGTCGCGTGGCGACAAAAGTCGACGGTGCGCTATGGCTTCGTATGCCACGAACTGCACGTGGAGGCATGCTGGCGAGAGGCGGTCGAAGTATGGCCACCGGAATTTTAGCTGGAGGAGCAGCCGCAGAAGCAGCAGCTGACGCAGCATCATCAGCCTTCTCAACAACAACAGCCGCAGGACAAGGAGGAATGGAGACCGAGGCATGCCACTGTCAGGCCGGGCAGCGCGTAAAGTGTGGACGGAATGGTGCAGATACCTCGGCGGGCCGCTGTGTTGACACACAGGTACGAGGAAGGCAAGGGGAATGAGAAAGAAAAGGTAAAATAAATTATTAAAAACTGAGTGGCGCAAATACTTCGTGTACTCACTGCGGGGTGAAAGGAGCGAGACGGCTAAACTGAAAGAGAAAAAAGGAGAAAAGGGGTAATATTTGTCACACGGAGTGAAGAATATGGAACCATGCTTACCTTTTGCACACAACAACAGAAGATCGCTGGTAACAGCGGATCACGCTTAACAACACTAATTGCTAATGTTACTAACAGAACGCAAAAGTAAGTCGAGCGCCCAAATACGTCAAAAAACTAATTGCTGTTAACAGCCAGGCACATAAATGCTAGTAACAGAACGCAAAAGTGAGTCGAGCTCCTAAATGCGTCACAACACTAATTGCTGTTAACAGCAGATGCAGAAATGCTACTAGCAGAACGCACAAGAAAGTCGAGCTCATAAATGAGCCACAACACTAATTGCTGTTAACAGCAGGCGCAGAAATGCGTTACAGCACTGCTTGCAAGCGGACGCCTGCGTGACACTTTGGCGCGAGGATTCAAAACTCGAAGGCATCGTGTTTTCCCCGAAGGAAGAGGGGTGTGTGAGGAGCAATATAATGGGCCGAGGAGTCTATATATATATATTTAGGCGTATGTATATAAGGGCCCAGCTCCTCAAATCAAACTCTTTAACGGTTGATATAAACACCGTAACGACATAGACACACAGGATTGGCTTTCTGTCGCACTCGGCTATTCAGCAATGGGCTCGTGTGGCGAACAACAGGCAGCTTTAGCGAATTTTGGAGTGTGTGAGTGCTATTTACTGTATAGCCATGCGGACTAGGAGTGAGTACACTGGCTCTTACGAATACGTAGGAGTCCTCGAGGGGAAGCAAGCCAGTAGGATAGCCTGTAGGAAATCCGTTCGGAACGCCTGAGTATACAGCAGCGAATCCTGGCGATAACCTAGTGTACCCAAAGCGAATCCTTTACGTGCAAGAGAGACGTATCGCACTCGGAAAGCCGGAGCGCCTTCGTAAATATCGAATCACGCAGCCAAGTATGCCCATAGGAGGTGAGTCCTTGCGGATAGCAGGTGTACCTCAGGCAATATAAATAAAATTGTGAACAATACATTAACATAAGCGCAACGAGCACAAAATATACCAGCACAAACATAAAACCATAAAAGACTTATTATTATCGCCAGGTGCCTACAAATACAAATAATGTTGGCACGAACACACAGTCGCCTGAAGTCAGCTCAATGCTCAGTGTCGTAGGAGCTGTATGTGTTGGACATATGGTTGTCAAGTGCGTGCGCACGTGCTTGATCTTTACGCAATATCTTCCCGGGGAGAGGGTGTGTGAGTGTGTTTGTGTTGGAACGGCATATTTCAATGCATACATACAAACATACATACATATGTTAAAGAACGCTCACTTTCCATTTTGGCTTAAAGCAAAGTGAGTTTCGGTGATCAGGCTTTCTGTTTCTCTACCTGCACCGAACCACACTCCACGACAGCGCTGCACCGCTGTTGTCGCGCTATAACGGACTTCTTAAAGCGACAGAATTGCAAATGACCAATCACAGCACAATTAGTGGCTGATGCAACATTACTAATATGATGAAATTATGATTCTGGTGAAATACCAAAAACAGAATACCCATACACTTACACACAATATATTTCACTTAAACAACTTACAAAATTTAAATAATCTTTTGTGAATCAATTTTTCATTTCTTGTGACCAAAATTTCAAACTTAATTCATTATTTCAATCATAATCTCACTTGGACGGATATACATCGCCTCACTTGGACGGATAAGCATCGCCTCACTTGGACGGATAAACATCGTCTCACTTGGACGGTTCACTTTTTTGTCTCCACATGGCCCTTTGACGAGCTTGAATCTTCAATGTCAATATCCAAATCTTAAGGAACACTTCCTTCTGAAAGTTTTATAATATCTTCATGACAATATTTATATATTCGCTTGCTTTATAACGACTGCAATCTGTATCTCTCACCATCTAAGACCTCTATTACCAAAAATGGTCCCTTAAATTTTGGGTCTAGTTTAGTTTGATGCCTCTCCTCGTATTTAAGAAGGACAAATTCACCAACACTGTGTATTACGACAGCAGCCTTGGACTTGTCGAATCGATTTTTATCGTTCTTATTTATGGTGCTACGGCTCTAACTCGCGTAGAGTGTAAGTCCACTTCCAGCTCTGTGTCCAATGGAGGAACTAATCCGAGTGGTCGAGCTTATTTCCGTATCAACATTTCTTGCATCAGTTGCCCGATTAGTTGTGCTGTTTAACGCTAACTGCACTTCGCCAAGAGCTTCTTGCCAGGATCTGTTACCTAATTCAACTGCGGTTAATAGATTTTTGAGCGTACTCACAATTAAATTAAGTTTTATATTGTTTGAACAACAAAATTCTGAGAACTGTGTGCTTGAAAAACATCTACCCTGGTCAGCAATAGTACGCGTTGGTACACCAAATAAAGAAATTAAAGATTTTATGGCCTTGATACAGCTCTCTGTATCTATCTTGAGAGTATGATATAGATGTACGAATTTTGTGAAGCCATCAATTTGGACAATAACATATTCTTTTAAATCACTTTTCCCACTTAATTTGCCAGTTATGTCCACGTGGATGATGTGCCAGGGAATACTGACCTTAGGGATAGTGTGTAGCTCTGTTGAATTTTGCCAGAAAGTAACTTGGCTGCTCTACAGGTTATACAAGTGTTGACAAATTTACGGAAATATTTATTCATTTTGTCAAACCAATGTTGACAAATTTAAGGACATATTTATTCATTTTGTCAAACCAGTAGTATTGATGTAACTAGTCAAGGGTCTTTTGCCATCCTAGATGCATGATGGACTCATGCACCTGATTCACCACTGACCATCTGAAATTTTGTGGCACGTCTGGTAAACAACTTGTTTTACCCATTTTCTGTATTTTGCGAAACACCACCCCTTTTCAACAATGTTAACTATATCTGGATCCAGTTGCTGTTCAGCCAACAGCCAATTACTTCATATTTCTGCTATCTTTATATGCTTTTCAGGTATTTTTTCCAAAAGTAACTGTGGGGTTGAAGGAACTGGGTTTCTAGATAGAAAATCGACATGTGCCATGCGTTTCCCTTCCCTATATTGTATAGTAAAATTGTAAGTAGCACCACCAACGGAGAACTCTAGGAGTTAGGTCTATTTTAGTGTGTGATGCTTTCAATGAGTTGGAATCTGTATCACAAATTCATTTCCAAACAAATAGTGACGAAAAAGGTTTGACAGATGCAAATACTGCCAAAGTTTCGAGCTCATAGGTGTGATATCTAGATTCAGCGGCGGATGTCGTTTTACTGAAATAATCTACTACGTGAAGTTGGTTGTTGATACGATGTAAGAGGATGGCACCAAATCCGATCGAGCTAGCATTAGTGTGCAATTCTATAGGGTGTTGTGGGTCAAATATTACTAGAACCGGCTCATTTGTAAGGATGCTTACGATTTTCTTTCGAATATTTTCGAGCTCAGTATTCCAAGCAAAACTTTCCTTTCCTGTTAGAGCGTATAATGGCTTCATTATTTGGGAGAAGCCAGGTACTAACTTTCGGAAATAGGATGCTAAACCAATGGACTGTCGCACACTAAAAACTGTCTGCGGTGGTGGCAAAGAGATCAAAGAAGTAATATTTCGTATGTTTAGTAGAATTTCTCCTGCCTTTATCTCGTTTCCCAGACACTGAACGGTTGTTTTCAGAAAACTACATTTGTTGATATTAAAAATAAATCCAGCTCATGTGAGAATGTCTAGCACTGTTTTTTATCTTTCTAAGCCTAACTCAATTGTGGGTGACCCAATCATAATATCGTCTAAAAATTCATACTGGCCATCTGGAGTAACAAATGCAGTATATTGGGGTAAATTGGGATCTGATGAAAGCTACTTGCCATGTCAATTTAATTAATTTGCACCCCGCAACCTAGCAATCTGGTAATTTATTAACGGCAAAGGATACTTGTCTGTACTTGTCCTTGATTAAGGATTTAACACCAATAACAATGTTGCTTTTTAAATGTTTATCTAGCACAACATGAAACAATATTTGAAGTGAGTTTTCGTTTATATTAACCTGACTTAAAATCTGTAATGTACTATATCTACCAGCATCGCCTATGCCTTTTAACATGATAATGTTATTAAAGCGCTTTCCAGACAACTTACTGCTAATTTTCTCTTTTATAAGTGAACACTCTGCACCGGAATCAAACGAAATTGGGTAGATCTCACCTCGCTGCGTCATAGTTCCTGTTGGCTCTGGCACGTAACACTGGTTCACTGTCTTCTGTTGAAACAATCCATTTTTGCTTGTTGATCCTCCTTTTGAACATCGATTTGCAAAGTGTCCTGGCTCGCCGCACTTAAAGCAGGTAACTAACGGCTTATCTCGCTGATGTGACAACATAGGGTTTTTGTCGCATTTTGTTCCTACACTCAGCAATTTTGTGTCCTGGTTTCCCACAGAAATTACACACTACTGACATTCTCCTCTTCTTGATGTCAGGTCCAGAATCGTTATCACGGTCAACATGACGCTGTTTTTGAAATGTGAATGCACCAATTTCAGATTGTAGTTCGCTTCTAGTTTGCAACTTTGATGTAAAAACAATTCGTTGCAAACGGTTGTCCACATTTGCCAAATGCGCGAGCACAACTGAAACAGCTATTTCCTCTATGTTTTTGTTTTGCCAATTAGCCGTTAGAGTTGTCACCAAACGACTAGCGTAAACCGCGAGGCATTCGCCGTTAGTTGGGCGGCTGTTCAGCAAATTTAAAAACATTCCAGACGGCGTCTCGTTGACCATATAACGCTGAAGAAATAATTCCTTAAATTCATTCCACTTAATGCCGGAATATGAAATTTCGGTTAACCACAGTGAAGCACTGCCATCCATAGCCTCGCTTAACGCCTTGATCAGCTTGTTTCCTTTTATAGGCTGCTCCGTTAATATTATGTCTGCGGTAATACACCATTTCGAGGCATCGGCGTCTGCGTTATCAGAAAAAAATGTTGGCAAAGTGACGCCACGTATTTGCTGCTGATTTGGTGTTGAGCTTGCTTGGGTGTTTTTAAAAGCTCCAACAGGTTTTGAGTTTGCATCTGTAGAATAATGCACAATTGATCACCTGAGAATGCAGGAGGTGGTGCCGATGTTAAGGAACGCTCACTTTCCATTGTGCTTTAAAGCGCAGTGAGTTTCGGTGCGCAGGTTTTCTGTTTTCAAATATGACTGACTCGTTTCTGTTTCTCTACCTGCACCGAACCACACTCGACGACAGCGCTGCAACGCTGTTGCAACACGCGCATACAGTGCGTGTACTATAAGTACCCTCCGACATATACATATATATTAAATATCAATGCCAATGTCGTAGGAGCTATGCTGGACATATGGTTGTCAAGTGGCATGAGCACGTGCTTGATCTTTACGCAAGATCTTGCCGGGGAGAGGGTGTGTGAGTGTGTTTGTGTTGGAACGGCATATTTCATAAGCATCAATGCATACATACAAACATACATACATACCTATGTACATATATATTAAATATCAATATCAATGTAGTAGGAGCTGTATGTACAGGACATATGGACATAGAGACAGTCAATGAACTGCAGTATGTTGTATAAGATATATTCATCATATTTTAGTGTATACAATATCTGATGTTGTTATATGGTCAACCTAAAGCTAGATTATTATACTCATAAACATAGTGGCACTTTGTCGCTGTGTTTACATAACACAACCAATAATAAATTTAGTAATACGATCAGCCACTTATATGTGGACTGGCCTGCAGCCAACTATAAGTATATATGTGCCTTCTACACATATATACAAATATACACATATATACGCTCTCAGCGTCAGAACTATTTATATATAAGAACACTATGTACTTAGGCTAAGATCACAACCAACAGAACGAAGCATACGCTTCTGTTCGTTTAAAATGTTATCCGTTTAACATTACATGGTGACCGTGAGATGTTCACGAAGACTGCAAGGCAGTATCAAATAATAAACCAACAGCAACAACCACAACAACTGTAAAAGTAGCAGCAAACGCATCAACATCAACAGTGCAAAGACAACAGCAGCAGCTACAGTGCATCCTAATGGACCTTCGAAACGTGCTGAGTGAGTAGAGGTTTTGAGCAATGCCCAGAAGGTGCAGTGGAGTTAGTAAGAGGCTAAAAGAAAGAAAAGCTCAGCTCCTTAAACTGTTATTTACCCCCAATACACCAATTAGTTGGGAAGCCGGCAATAAAGTGCAAGCTGAACTCAACAACATCGAGTCGGTTCATCAACAATTAAAACAAGTAAGAAAGCTCTAGTCGGGTCTGCCCGACTACGCGATCCCCTGAACCAAGTCCGAGCTGATGTTCTAAACAACCTAGCTTATATCTTTTATCTATGCATATTACCTCTGCGCGCATATACACATGCACACATACACACAGGCACGCATATACACATGCACACATATACACATGCTCACATATACACGTGCACACATATTCACATGCACACATATACACATGCACACATTTGTATACACATGCACACATATACATACCATGCACACAGAAGCACGCGCGCCGATTACTGCGTAGTTGATTTGAATGTATGTGTGCACTGGTACAGACTGCTACCGCGTGCTTTTACAATGTTTCCTTTAATAACTTCTGTAGTACTTAGCGGATTTGAGTGCAATTTTTTGCATTGAATGCTATTAATTTTTGAAAATACGGTTTTCACTAAAAAAATTGGAAAAAATAAATTGTGGCTTTGATATTTTTTGTTTTTTATAATTTTTTTTTGTGAAATGTGGAGCCGGTATCCAAAATATGAAAAAATAGAAAATGTATTTTATTTACAAAAAGCTAAAAACAAAATTTGGTAGCTGTAGCTATGTAGATATGGTCAAAAAACTAAATCTTGATAACGTTTTAAATCGATATCATTGAAACGGAAAATTTTATCGAATATCTAAAACAAACTCGATATTTTCGCTGTATACACAGACCATCATGCAAAATTTGAAGTCTCTAGCTCTTATAGGTTCTGAGATCGACGCGTTCATACATACGGACAGACGGACAGACAGACGGACAGGGCCAAATCGACTCAGCTCGTCGCCCTGATCAAGAATATATATACTTTATGGGGTCTGCCACGCCTCCTTCTGCCTGTTACATACTTTTTGCAGAAGCATTATACCCTGATTTCCCATTTCCAATGGGTTCAGGGTATAAAAAGACAACTTCGCATTGCTCAAACTCTACGACACATACGATTATTAAGACTATTTAAATAATCAACTGATACGTTTTCCAACCAACAGCGGCCAAAAAAAAAAGTAGAAACCAAACCACAGAGAAAATGCCCAGCAGACTGCCCTGGACCACTGAATTCAACACATTGTGAATACAGTTGCATGGAGAAGACCAGCGCCTTCGCCCCAACAGCCTGTGCGAAGACCAGCACCGGCTCCGTCTAGACCATCAAGGACCGGCAGCGCTACAAAGAGCGCACAACATTAAAAATAAATAAGAAAGTATAAAAAATTAAAATTTGAAATTAAATTTTTAAATAACTGTATAATATAAATAAAAATATTTGCTGAGCGATAATTGCGTTAGTCGCAGTAGAGTATGGCCGTAAAGCCATACGAAATATTAGGGAGTAGGGAATTAAAAAAACAATTATACAATTAAATATACACTGCCATGCACTTGGATAGGGACAAGAATTTCAATATATTCTGTTTTATATTTCTCTTAATCTACTGGTGCTATTGTCATGCAGTTTTCTGTTTAATGACCAATAGAGTATTGATAAGTTATGGAAAATAACAGAGATCTCAAAAATTTACTGATATTATTTATTTTCAATTTTTCTGTGAGCATTCTTAAAATAGTGTACTTTTTTTCATGCACTTGAATAGGGACAAAAAAGATTTCATCACTCTGAGTAAAATTCCAAGCCATACAATTTATTTTCTGTCTACGCATAAGCGTTTCGAGTATAAAAAAAATACTATGCGCCTCGGAAAAGTAGTAACGGATATCGAAAAAGGCAATATAATAGCTTTAAGAAGTGTTACCTAATGAACAGTCAAATTTGTGAAAAATTTGAGAACAAGCAAAAGTGTTGTATGCAGTTTTCTTAAAAAACCATTAAATTATGGGAATAATATAAAATGACGAACCAAAAATGCAATTTTACGTTCTGCAGACCTGCGATTTGCTCGAAAAGCTTCAAATTCCTACTGTTAATTTTCCAAAAATCATTAAAAAATAATATAAAATCCTATTGTCGATACTGTACGGTGAGTTTAACGTATAGCTGAAGATCTAAAAAACAAGAAATTAAAAAAAAAAACACCATTTAATAACCACCGTACAAACTATCAGCACTAATTGGAAACGCAAAATTTCATATAGTTCCTTTAAGAAAAGGAAATATTCACGAAACAAAAGTGCAAATTTATGCAGAAGCAGACCACCGTGTAGTGACCAAATACCTGAATGAAGTAGGTAAAAACTTTTATACATACAAGCTCAAAAGCTCCAAAGGACTTCAAGTTGTCATAAAGGAAATTGAATCAACAGTGACACCCGCAGAAATCATTGGAGGACTCAAAGATAAAAACTTCCATGCAAAAACCGTCATAAATATATTAAATAAAAACAAAATGCCACAACCAGTCTTCAGAGTTGAGCTCGAGCCAGAGAGCAAAATTCTAAAGAAAAACGAAGTGCACCCAATATATAATCTACAGTATTTGTTGAATCGGAGAATCACTGTAGAAGAACCGCACAAGCGCAACGCTCCAGTGCAATGCTCAAATTGCCAGGAATATGGGCACACCAAGTCGTACTGCACTCTACGACCAGTCTGCGTCGCTTGTGGTGACTCTCACGAATCTTACGCCTGCTCCGACAACAAAGAGGATATAAACACGAAAAAGTGCGGTAACTGTGTAGGAAACCACACAGCAAATTACAGAGGATGCCCAGTCTACAAAGATTTAAAAAACCGTATCAAGCGCGTGCCAGCAGCACGAAATCATAACACACCTTACGGAGCTCTGACTTCCCAAATTACACCAGATGTATTCTTCGCCAAAGCAGCCAGGTCTTCATTTGGCCCCGCAAATACCATTAAGGGCATCTCGTTTGCTAATGCTCTAAGAACAGGTCTAGAAAAACCAGCCCCTTCAACATCATCACTTCATGAAATCCAAACAGAGCCGTATATGGCAAACGTTCGGCAGCCCATGGAGCAACCACAAAGTTCTATTGAAGCGCTTATAACCAGTCTGCAGCAAAGCACGATAGACTTTATGTCATTCATGAGAACAACAATGGAAAACCTTATGCAAAATCAAAACACTTTAATACAGATGCTTGCATCCCAACACTCAAAATAATCAATGGCTTCTCTTCGTATAGCCATGTGGATTGCGGTGTTTCACGGCATAAACTCGAAATAACTCATTTCCTCTATGACAAACACATTGATGTAATGCTGATCTCAGAAACGCACCTAACAAACAAAAACAACTTTCAAATACGGGGTTATTTGTTCTACGGTACAGATCATCCGGACGGAAAAGCACACGGCGGAACCGGAGTTTTAATTAGAAACCGCATCAAACATCACTTCCACAAAAGATTTGCAACAAATTATTTGCAAGCTACTTCTATAAGGGTACAAACCGAAAAAAGCAAACTTAACATAGCCGCTATTTACTGTCCGCCGCGCTTCTCAGTCTCTGAAGATCAATTCACAGACTTTTACAGATCTCTTATTGATCGATTCATAGCAGCAGGAGACTACAATTCCAAGCACACACTCTGGGGATCTCGACTTGTGAACCCCAAAGGAAAGCAATTATATAATGCAATAATCAAAATAAGGAATAAACTTAATTTTGTTTCTCCGGGTAGGCCTACATATTGGCCAGCAGACCCTAGAAAACTACCAGACTTGATTGACTTTGCAGTGACAAAAAACATCGCACGGAATCTGATAAGTGCCGAAGCACTCACGGACCTCTCATCCGACCACTCGCCTGTTCTATTCAATCTTCTTCAATGTCTGGAAATCGCAGATCATCCACATTGGCTCACAACTCACAGAACCGATTGGCTTATGTACAAAAAATATGTGAGTTCCCACATCGATTTAGCCGAGCAGCTCAACATTGAAGCCGAAATTGACATCTCTGTCGACGCACTAGAATCTGTTCTCATAGCAGCAGCCAAAATCTCAACGCCACAAGAGAGGAACGTGCAAACCAACAAATCGAAAACCAATCTGCAAATTGAACTACTTGTGTTGGAAAAGCGACGACTGCGACGAAACTGGCAGTACCACAGATCGCCATCACCACTGAAACAGTCATTCCAATTAGAAACTCTATTGGCAGTTGGACCCGCAGCGACAAAGACAGAGCCAGCACATTTGCCTCTCATCTTCGAAAAGTTTTTTAACCAAATCTTGCAACCAATTCATTTGTACTACCGTCCGCAGAAACTCACATCCAAACTGCGACCGAGCCAATTGAATTTCACCCGAATGAGATTGCCAAAATCATCAGAGAACAATTAAAACCAAAAAAGTGTCCCGGAGAAGATCTAATAACACCAAAAATGATAATTGAACTTCCTAACTGTGCAATTTGCCTCATCTGCACTCTATTTAACGCAATTACTAGACTTGGATATTTCCCAAAAAAATGGAAAAAGTCTGTCATCATAATGATACCGAAACCAGGAAAAGATCACACAACACCATCATCCTACAGACCAAGAAGCCTTCTGTCATGCCTGTCAAAGCTACTTGAAAAATGCATCCTAACGCCTCTAGTTCCATATTTGAGAGAGCACAACATAATCCCAGCACATCAATTTGGGTTTCGAGAAAGCCAGTTAAGCAAGTCAGCAAGTTAACCGTTTAACATCAGAAATACGTACTGCATTTGAACATCGGGAATACTGCAGTGCGATATTTCTTGATGTATCTCAGGCATTCGATCGAGTCTGGTTGGATGGCCTAATGTACAAAATCAAAACGTTACTGCCTGAATACACTCACAAGCTTTTTGAATCGTATCTATACAATAGAGTATTTGCAGTGAGATGCAAATCTACTATGTCTGCGGACTACACTATAGAAGCTGGAGTTCCTCAAGGCAGCGTGCTCGGGCCTACCCTCTATGTCCTGTACACAGCGGATATCCCTACAAGCGTACGTCTTACAACATCTACGTTTGCTGATGACACCGCGATTCTAAGTCGCTCTAGATGCCCAGTTCAAGAAACAGTACAACTAGCTGATCATCTGGTGGTAGTGGAAAAGTGGCTAGCAGACTGGCGCATTAAAATAAACGAACAAAAGTGCAAACACGTAACGTTCACTCTCAACAGGCAAAGCTGTCCTCCGCTGACCCTAAACAACAAGCAACTTCCCCAAGCTCATTATGTTACGTATCTCGGAGTTCATCTCGACAGGCGCCTGACTTGGCGGAGACAAATTGACGCAAAAAAAATGCAGTTAAAACTTAAAGCTAATAGCCTTCATTGGATCCTAAACGCCCGATCACCCCTATGTTTGGACTTTAAGGTCCTCCTCTACAACTCCGTTCTTAAACCTATCTGGACTTACGGCTCTCAACTATGGGGGAACGCAAGCAGCAGCAACATTGACATCATACAACGAGCACAATCCAAGATCCTAAGGACTATTACTGGGGCACCATGGTATGTTCGAAACGAGAACATTCACAGTGATCTGAATATTCGACTAGTAAAAGATGAAATAGCACACCAAAAAGCGAACTACACCATCAAACTCTCAATGCATCCTAACCATCTTGCGAGATCTTTATCTCGGGTATGCAACCAAACCCGTCTTCAGCGCAACGACCTTCCAGCCCAGCAATAAAACCTCGAGGCCCGTAACCTTCATTCAGTCAACATGACTGTCAATTATTTAATATTATTGTAAGATTTGATAAACTTATTGTTAGACACCTTCAGGAGTAGATCCAATAAATAAAAGCAAAGTTAAAAAAAAAAAAAAAAAAAAAATATACAGAATACAGTCCTTTAATAAGTTTTCTAACAAAAGAAGCAAAAGGCAAGATTCTCAGTACTTTACCTTATGTACAGGTAAAAGTCCAAAATGAAAATCATCCTATACTTGAACAACAACAACAATAGTTAACACATTCCGTAATAGTATGGAATGGGGTATATTAGCGAAACAGATTTATGACTCCAAAGAACGCTTTGAGAAGTCATACAAATGCATCAATAGAGATATAGTTATAAAAACAGATACGGTAATATACCACGTTAACAATTTAGTAGTCCAGTATAATCAAATCACACAAGATGTAAGTTCTTATGAAAATAACCTAACTAGTGAACACCAAAAACAATGCACAAAACTAGTTCAATCGTTAAATACAAGACTGAAAAGCATAGTACTAGACGAGGAATTGAAATAAATGTTCCAGAATGTCTAAGTTCATTGGCCCATTTTGATGAAAGCCAATTTGACGATATAGATGAGTCTAAACCACAAATTGACATCGAATTCGAAACTGATTCCGAAATAACGAAAGAAATACAAATACCGTATAAAATGGATCGAGTTACCAAAGACCGGGAATATGTGAGGCAAGTTTCAGCTTCAATCCCAGAGTTTGATGGTACTAAATTGTCTCTTCAACGCTTCCTAACAGCTTTGAAAATAGCTGACAGAATAAAAAGTGATCAAGAAAATCTAGCCGTTGAAGTAATTAAGTCATAAAGAACTGGCACTATCCTGTACAAAGTCCAAAACGAGACTTCAATCCAGGAAATAATAAGAAAGCTAAATGTTAGCGTCAAAGGAGAATCCTCTGATGGTTTAAATGCAAAATTATTGAACCTAAAACAGAAAGGTAAAACAGCATCTCAATATACTACTGATATTGACAACTTCCGTAAGCAGCTCGAGGCAGCCTATATTGATGAAGGCCTAGACCCGGACAATGCAGAAATATTTTCAACCAAAGAGTCCTTAACAGCCAAGACGCACAATTGTAAACATGAAAAGCTGCGTATTATACTGGAAGCCGGTAATTTCAGTAATTTCAATGATGCAAAGGGTGAATATATCCTTTGCAGCATATGTTACCATAATAGAGGAATTGGTAATGGTAGTGGTAACAACCGAGGAAGGAATAAATCCAGCCAAGGTAATTACTCAACCAAGGCATCAATGTCCGAGTTACCCAAAGTAACACGAAAATCTTCTAAAGACCTTTAGTATTTGCTAGATACGGGTGCAACCACAGATAGCTTTACAGACACCCAAAAGGATAATATAATTAACATTCAGGGCATTGGACAAGGAATTATCAAGTCCAATGGTATTACACATTGAGCTATTGACAGCCAGATATATTATTCCGCACAATTTCTATTTAGTTAATTCAAATTTTTCAATACCATGTGACGGAATAATAGCCATAGATTTCATAAAACAATTCAACTGTTAATTGGATTGTGAGCCATCAAGTGACTGTTCTGGTAATAATTCAATTATTCTACCAACAAGATCAGAAGTTGTCCGAAGATAAGAATTAAATACATCAGTTGATAATGTATTAATTCCCAATCAGGAAATTATACCTGGTATATATATTGCAAACACAGTAACAATAACCCCAACATGTTTGTCCGTTTACTGAATACAACCAGTACCGAATCATTGGTCTATATCAATAATCTAAAATATGAGAAACTTTCGAATTACGAAGTAATTCAAACAAGTCAAAATTCAAGAAAAGACACTACAATAGCTCAACTACAACAAAATTACCCAAAAACAATTAAAATCACAATGAGTCGATTTATGTACCAAGATTAGTGACGTATTCAGACTAGAGACCGAATCAATCACGACAAATAATTTGAACAAACAAAAATTGAGACTAAAAGATAATGAACCGGTGTACGTAAAAAATTATAGAGGCCCGCATAGCCATTTAGATGAAATACAAAAACAGGTAGGAAAGTTAATAAAAGATAATATTGTGGAACCATCTGTATCTGAATATAATAGCCCACTGTTATTAGTACCCAAGAAATCACTCCCAGGATCAAATGAAAAGAAATGGAGATTAGTTATAGACTATCGCAAAATAAATAAAAAACTTCTGTCCGACAAATTCCCTTTCCCTAGAATTGACGATATTTTAGATCAACTTCCATCAAATTGAACTAGAAAACAAGTAAGAAAGCTCTAGTCGGGTCTGCCCGACTACGAGATCCCCTGAACCAAGTCCGAGCTGATGTTTTAAACAACCTATCTTACATATTTTACCTATACATATTACCTCTGCTCGCATATACGCATGCACACATACACACATGCACACATATACACATGCACGCATTTTTATACACATGCACACATATACATACCATGCACACAGAAACGCGCGCAGATTACTGCGTAGTTGATTTAAATGTATGTGTGCACACGCAGGCTGCTGCCGCGTGCTTTTACAATGTTTCCTTTAATAACTTCTGTATTACTTAACGGATTTGAATGCAAATTTCTGCATTGAATGCTATTAATTTATTGAAAAAAATTTTTCACTAAAAAATTTGATAAAATTAAATTGTGGCTTTGATAATTTTTTTTTTAAATAAATTTTTTTTGTAAAATGTGGAGCCGGTATCCAAAATATGAAAAAATAGAAAATGTACTTTATTTATAAATGTACTTTATATATAAAAGCTAAAAACAGAATTTGGTAGCTGTAGCTAAAAATATGTAAAAGATATGGTCAAAAAACTGAATCTTGATAACGATTTAAATCGATAACATTGAAACGGAAAAATGTATATATTTTTATATAATATATTTTCGCCATCATGCAAAATTTGAAGTCTCTAGCTCTTATAGGTTCTGAGATCGACGCGTTCATACATACGGACAGACAGACGGACGGACAGACGGACAGACGGACGGACAGACAGACGGACAGGGCTAAATCGACTCGACTCGTCACCCTGATCAAGAATATATATACTTTGTGGGGTCTGCCACGCCTCCTTCTGCCTGTTACATAATTTTTGCAAAACCATTATACCCTGATTTCCCATTTTCAATGGGTTCAGGGTATAAAAAAAGTTCACGAAATATAACGTAATTTTCAACGAGCAATGGCTCATATCGCTTCACGCGACTACCATTTGGTTTAAAAATATAACCAAATTCATTTCAGAGGATGATATCTATAGCATTCCCAGGACTAGATCCTTCACAAGCATTCCTTTACATTGACGATTTAATCGCTATTGGATGTTCAGAAAAACATGATTAAAAACGTAACAAATGTATTGGAATTTTGCAGAAAAAACAATCTGAAATTACATCCACAATGCTAATTTTTCATTCACGAAGTGACATTTCTTGGCACACAGATAAAGGAATACTACCAGATGACAAGAAATATGTCATAATGAGCTACCCAGTCCCACACGATGAGGACAGCGCAAGACGTTTCGTTGCATTTTGCAATTATTATAGACGCTTTATAAAAAACTTCGCCGGCACATAACAAAATTATGTAAAAAGAATGTTCCATTTGAATGGACAGATGAATGCCAAAACGCGTTCCAATACCTTAAAAATAAGCTCATTGAACCAACCCTGTTACAATATCCTGATTTTAGCAAAGAATTTATAATCACAGATGCAAGTAAGCAATCATGTGGAGCAAACTATAACGGACTCCTACATTTATTGCAAACATTTCACAGTTCAGACAGAGCACAGACCCTTAACATATTAATTTTCAATGGTTAATACAAGCTCAAAATTGACAAGCATGCGCCTAGAATTAGAGGAGTACGACTTTACAGTCGAGTATCTAAAGGGAAAAGATAATTTCGTAGCTGATGCGCTTTCACGGATCACTATCAAAGATCTGAAAAATATCACAGCAACAATATTAAAAGTCACTACTAGTAAACAGAAAAAAGTAAACAGAAAAATTCCTGCGCAGGAAATGTACAAGTAGATTTGCCTACGCAAACTCTTGAGAATGCTTCTAAGCGCAACGTATATGAAGTCATTCGTAATGACGAAGTACGAAAAGTAGTGGCCTTGCAAATAATGAATCATACATGTTTTTTTGAAACATGGAAGAAAAATTAAAGCAAGAATTGATGTTAGCGATCTGTATACCAATGGAACTCTTGACTTAGGATACTTATTCCAAAGGCTTGAAATGCAAGCCGGTATACTTAAGATCAGCCAACTCAAAGTGATATTATTATTGGTAAAATGTAACACGTCATATAAAGGAGTACATTAATAAATGTTCTAAATGCCTTACACCAAAACAACAAAATATATAAATACCTCAATGACAATTTCTGAAACCCCGATACATGCTTTTGACAGAGTGATAGTAGTTACTATAGGTTCACTACCACGTTCTGATAATGACAATGAATACGCAGTTACACTAATATGCGATCTAACAAAGTATTTAGTATCTATTCCAATTGCAAGTAAAAGCTCAACAATAGTCGCTATAGCAATATTCGAAAATTTTATACTTAAGTACGGTCAAATGAAGATATTCATTACGGACATGGATGGGTACAGAGCATAAAAATCAAATAATATCAGATATATGCAAGTATATGAAGATTCAAAATCTCACATCTACAGCTTAGGACAATAGAACGAAGTCATAGAACATTCAATGAATACATTCGTTCATATATATCTGCAGACAAAACCGATTGGGATGTTTGGATACAATATTTCACTTATTGTTTTAATACAACACCCTCGGACGTCACAACACTTACGAACTAGTCTTTGGTAGACTACCAAGACAGTTCATAGATTTCAATAAGATAGATAAAATAGACCCCCTATACAATATAGACGATTACGCTAAGGAAATTAAATTTAGACTTGAAATAGCATACAAAAGAGCGAGAATAACGCTAGAAAATCATAATGCTAAAAATAAAAAATATTACTATAGAAAAGCAGCAGATATAGGCATAGAAATAGGTAATAGAGTATTATTGAAAAACGAAGTAGGACATAAATTAGACCCTACTTACATAGGACCATTTGAGGTCATAGGTATAGAGAATAATGATAATATTATAATTAAAGATAGCAAGAATAAGAATCAAAAAGTACACAAGGGTAGGTTAAAAAGAAAATTATAAAAAGAAAAAGAGTTTAAACATTTCATGAAACGGTCTGATCAACCAAAACCAAAAAAAATATAAAAATTAAAATCTTTTTTTACACTAAACTTTACAAAAGGAAAATACATAGATATATATATATAAAAAAAATATTTATAAATAATTTTTATTAAACTTAAAAATAATAATAAAATAATGAAAATATATGTCAACTAACAACATATATAAATATTATAAATAACTTCAAAGGTATATTTACGTTATTTTTTAAAAAGAGAGGTGTAGTATGTTGTATATAATATATTCATCATATTGTAGTGCCTTATGCACATATATACAAATATACACATATATACGGTCTCAGCGGCAGAACTCTTTATATATAAGAACACTATGTACTTAGGCTAAGAAACATATTCGAATAAATAATAAGATCATTCGATCACAACCAACAGAACGAAGCATACGCTTCTGTTTTCGTTTAAAATGTTATCTGTTTAACATTACAGAACTCTCCTAAAAAATCCTCGATTTGTTCTATGATATTAGCAATCATTTTTGTGAACGGTCAATGTCTTAATGCTCCATGGAAGAACTGCTGACTGAATATGTTTTGCTGAGTGAAATCGCTTATATTTCAAACGACTGTATTACCCTAAACGGACTTGAAGTCAGCAGTACCACCACCAAGGAAGGGAACAACATTACAATCATCATCATGGACCGAGAATCGAGCAATAACATATGCTCTGATGGATAGAGTAATGACGGCTCTTCGATGTCGGCAGATCAGTGGGCGGTATGTCGTAGACAGGAAAGAAAGGAAGTGTTAATGACCAGGTTTAACATTATGAGACAAAAGCCCGTAATAAGTGAACTAGTCTTCAAAATGCTGTATAGATTTATCGGCTTTCGAAGATTTACTTGTGATAACGGAATATGCATCGAATTTGAGTTGGAAACTAATTTATTTTATCTTCATGCTTATTTCCATGCTTTACCCAATTAGGACTTAAAGGAAATTATTGATCTTGATTTGCAATTATGCAAAAAGAAAATGTTGATGGATCATTTAGATTAACTTTGACATATAAGCCATATGCATATTCGTTTAATTCAGACCATCAATGACTAGGGAATATATATTCAGATGCAAATTGGGGATTTTTGAGTACATCAATTGTCTACGACCGTAATAATAGTAATAATACTGATGATAATTAAAACAAGGTATTTTATTTTAAAAACAATTTGAAATAAACATAAACTTATTTTTTCAATCATGACTTATATCGATGAATTATTTCTCAAACATTTGATATTGTAGTTTTTGATAGCTCGCAGCACAGTACCGTCAAGTGGATTGTACTCAATTAAGCGGTCGTGGATAAGTACGCAATACTCTTAAGTATTCGCTGGACTTGTACCAACTGATTAGTCAATGCGAAGCGAGCACGTTCAAAATTCAGGTTTAGATCATCGTATGGATAAGAGTCAGAGTTTAAATGCACCTTTAAATTTGGTAGATTGTTCGCTATTATTGACCCCTGAGAAATAAATGCAATTAATTCGAAGCGCTATTTCAATTTCATTGAGCTCATACAGTATTTCATCAAATAAATATGCCATACCATTATTTTTAAGTACACCCGCAGGTGTCGACCTATTGTCGGACAGACTGATTGAGCCCTCAATATTAAGGAAGCTATATATAATGCATATAGATCTTGGTTTTGTATGGTAATTCGAAATTCATCATAATGATAAGGCGAATAAGTGTGATATTGTTTGTTAGTTGTGCTATCATCGGCGTGAGGCCTCTAACGTACTTTTAAGATATTGCTCTCCATATTGTTCACTTCCGAAGTCTAAGACCTAAAGACCTCTTTATTGAAGAATATTGGTAGATCTTTCCTAAAAATGTCCACTCGTAGTGTATTGTTATTGCTATCAATGACTAATTTTGAATGACAAAATCGCTCTCACCAGAATTTCTTCATGTATATAATCACTAATATCGCTGAGTTCATATGAACCCACTAGTATTTCAATCACATGATCGCCAATATGAAATAAATTATTTTTTTCATCAATGCTCTGTATCGAGTTGTACGTATGAAAATTAACTAAAGAACACTCATATTACCATCTAATTCTATAGTATGGAAATAATTAGTCGTTAAGGCAGAAGAGTTGCCGGTTAAAGTTATTGTTGTTGACATTTCGAAAGTCAATTGAAGAGTAAATAAAACATTTGACTAATTCAACGATTTTATACTTTACTCGTTAGATGTTAATATATTTATTGAATCATCATCCTTGCTTATGGTTAGACAACACAATCGACTATTTTCATGAATGTATCGAACCTCATGTCAACACCCACATGATCCCGATAAATATGCTTGATATTGATTTCATCTTGTTTCAATACTATTATTAGGTTTACATTATCACGCACAAGATATTTGGGGATGCGAGTATAGGTTTGACACAAGTAAAACGGAACAATATTATTGTGTCGCCCCATGCAAAAGTATGAACGTGTATTATTCTGTTTTTCACAATCCATATATATACAATATCATTATTGAGTTATCTTTCGCTTCACTGGAAAAACCCTATAAAATTTTTTGGCGCAATCAGTGCTTTTAAATATTCAAATTTCGGCTGATTTAACGATTTTGAATATAGGTTGTAACGAACCTTCGCTTATTCCGAGTTCAAGCCGGGCTGAGTTCAGTCGACTGTGTGTTCGTGCCAACAATATTTGTATGTGTAGGAACCTGTGATAATAATAAGTCTTTTATGGTTTTAAGTTTGAGCGGTATATTTTGTACTTCGTTGTTCTTATGTTTAATGTATTGTTCACAATTGTTATTATTATGCTGAGGTACTCCTGCTATCCGCAAGGACTCGCCTCCTAATGGCACACTTGGCTGTGTGATTCGCTATTTACGAAATAGCTATAAAGATTTTGTTATTAGGAAACTTAAACAAAATTAGTACGTATTAAACTTAGTAGTGTAAGTAAATAGAAATAAAAAGTAGATAGTGATGCCTTCGTGTATCGTAACTCGTCTGCCCACACGATCCGCGCTGTTCGGTCCTGAGGAGCTCTCGTTCGTTGGAGGTGCTCCACCACCTCCCTAGGCCACTCGACCTCCTCTATTTGTTTCCATGCCCCGGTCGGCTCGGCTTCTGGCCACGACGTCTGCCGCTGTAATGTGGGCCGCACTGGTCCCGGGGCCGTCGGTTCCGACTGCTGCCGTTTCAGCGTCGGGCGGCTTAACGGTTAACAGCTGGATCGACCTCCATTCCTCTTGCGTCGGCTGCTGTGTCGGCTGCTGCTGCTGCTGCTGCTGCGTCGGCTGCTCCTCCAGCGAGAAACCTGGTGGCCATTTTTCGACCGCCTCTCGCCAACATACCTCCACGTGTAGCTCATGGCAGACAAAGCCATCGCGCACGCTCGACCTTTGTCGCCACGCGACAGTCGGTGACTCCGGTAACGCCTCTTCTTCTGAGTCCGCTGCTGCTCCTTGATCCTTTTCGTCCTCTGTGTCGGAAATGACGATGGTCTCGTCGCTGTCCGTTGCTTTGCTACGATAGGGTGTGGGAGGCCGTGCGGGCTCCCACGTGGACAGCGGTGAGTATCTGCCGTTCTTCATACAGGGCCCGTCCGCTTCCCAGTCTGGCACGTATGGCGCGTCTGCCGGTTCGCATATCTAGTCCTCGGACTGGGGCGTCTCCCAGCCTTTGTTTGTCGCACTGTCCGGTCTGTATGGCTAGGCTGGCGTTGTCCAGTCCTCTTCATCGGACTGCGGCGTCGCACATCCTCCGAGCGTTCCGCTGTCCGCCGGTGCCCAGGATCCTGGTGATGGCGTTGGCTCATCCATCTCCGACGACGTCCACGCCGTCACATAGGCCGGGTGCCGCCACAACCTCTCACCGTTTTCCTTGGGTGGAACGGGAGGCGCACCGGTGGTCGACGCACCGAGCGCTGACGTGCCCGAAGTTTCGACGCCGGTTTGGTTACCCGCCCTTCTCCTCGTCCGCCTGCAGCTCCAGCAAAATCGCTGGCCGACAGGCGAGGATCGGCCGGGAGAACCTTACCTACGCCGTAGTTCGGGGCGCCGGCTGCTGCTTGTTGCTTCACTTCCTTATCGTGCTAAGTCTTTCAGTTAAATAGGCCGAGCTCGTGCCAGCGGACCCTTTTTATACCCTTCTGAGGAGAGTGTCGGCGTAGGTGGCGTCTAGCGGTTCCTTTGCGTTGTCCCTTGCGTTCCCCCTTTTGTGAGCCTTTTGTTGTTGTTCATTTTGGTTCTTGCTCGCATTCTAATTTGACTTCAGCCTTACTTTTGCTAATGCTTGCAAATGCTTTTCCCTTCTCATACATTAATCAAATTATAATTTTTATTTTAAAACTAAAAAGAAAAATTACTTTTCCCCAGCCGTTGAGGCATCTTGCTCACCTGCAGCCTTGCATGGCTTCAGGTCGGCTGTATGAGCGGTCCTCGTTCGCTTATCCGCTCCTGCCCCTATTTTGCAGATCACCGGCGAGATGAAACCGACCACAGTATATGGTCCTCCATATCGTGGTGCTAGTTTCGCTGCGAAGCCGTCTTCAGCATTGGATAGGTTCTCCTTTGCCCACACCTAGTTACCAATGGCCGGTCTCCATAGCCGCCGCCGCAGGTTGTAGTGCCTCGCCTGGTCTTCTGCAGCTCTCTCCAAGCTGCGCCTCACAACCTCTGCAACACCTCTGCCAACTTGTTCGCTCTCTCAGTTGGGCTTTGCGTTGCTTGCCCGGTGCCCACTGTTACCACGTCGTGCTTTGGGCAGCCTCGGCTCTCGTCCCTGCGTCAGGAAGGCTGCACTGTAGCCAGTCGATGCTGAGACACTGCTGTTGACTGCCAACGTCAGTCGTTCAGTCGGGTTCTCTTGTGGTGTATATGGCGCCGCCCACTGATGCCTCACCCCAAGCTCGTCCAGATATGTTTTAAATGCTCGGCTGGTGAACTGTGTACCATTATCAGTGATGAGCACCTTGGGTACCCCGAATCGGGCCAAGATCCGCTCCCGAAATGCTTTTTGCAGAGTTGTTGTATTAGCGCTTCGGAGCGGCACCATCTCCGTCCACTTTGAGAATCGGTCGATGAATACCAACAGCATGGTATTCCCGTGGTTGGACCTCGGCAAAGGTCTCACTAAGTCGGTGGCCCACGGCTCCTCGGGGATCTGTGTCAGCATCTTGCCCGCTGCCTGGAGTTGGCTCGGCTTATACCGCTGACACAGTTCGCATTGTTGCACATATGTGCGCACATCCCTATACAGCCCAGGCCAATAGTAGCGAGCTGCCACTCGTGCTATTGTTTTCCTGCTTCCAAGGTGTCCCGCCGCCACTGCGTCGTGGTTCTCCTTTAGCACCTGTGCTCGCTTGCCTTTTGGTACGCATAGTTTCCACGCCGCCAAATCCTCGTGCCCGGCCTGATGTGGGATATGCCGTTACAGTTCTCCCGCCTCTTCTACGTAGTCAGGGAATTTTTGGGGCTTCATTTTAGCTCCCGCCGCAGCTTCTGGATCCATGGACACTGGTCGTTCGCTTAACCCTCAGTGTCCATCAGTACTCGACATGTCTCCTCGGCCAGTGGCTGTCGAGATAATGCGTCTGCCATGACATTCAGATTGCCCTTCCTAAATTTGACTTCATAGTCAAATTGTTGCAGTTCCAGTGCCCATCTAGCAATCCTTCCTGGCGGGCTGTCGATGGAGTTGAGCCATTTCAAAGCCATGTGATCTGTTATGACAATGAAATGGTATCCCGCCAGATATGGCCTCATCTTCCGGATGCCCCAGATTATTGCCAGACACTCTTTCTCGGTGGCAGAATAATTCTGCTCCGCATTATTGTGTGTTCTGCTGGCATATGATATGACGTGCTCCCCATTCTCTGATGTTTGCGTCAGTATCGCTCCAAGTCCATAGTTACTTGCATCCGTTTGCAAACAAAATGTTTTGGAGAAATCTGGGCATGCCAGCACCGGTGCTTCTCTTAATTTGGCTTTAACAGTCTCAAAAGCCTTTTGGCGATCTTCTGTCCACTCCCACTTGGTGACTTTCTTCAGTAATGCATTCAGGGAAATGCACTGTTGCTGCAAAGTCTGGGACAAATCGGCGATACTATGACGCCACTCCAACATATTGCCTCAGCTCCTTAATATTGGACGGTAGCTTCAATTCTGCTATTGCCGCTACTTTTTCTGGGTCAGTTCGGATTCCACTCTCCGTCACTCTGTGACCCAGATATTTTAGCTCCTTCTTGAAAAAATCGCATTTGTCGATATTGATTTTCAAGTTCGCTACTCGTAGTCGTCGAAATACCTCACGCAGATTGTCCATATGCTCTTGGCGAGTTTTCCCAATCACTATAATGTCATCCAAATATGCAAACTCATGCGGCATCATATCTGGCCCAATGACGCGATCCAATGGTCTCAGGAATGTTGCTAGAGCCGAATGGAGTCCAAATGGCATCACTTTCCCTTTACTGGAACTGTAAATGCCATCAGTGGCCGGCTGGATTTCTCCATAGGAATCTCCCAGTACCCGTCCTTTAGATCCAAACTTGTTATGAATATTTGTATGTGTAGGCACCTGTGATAATAATAAGTCTTTTATGGTTTTAAGTTTGAGCGGTATATTTTGTACTTCGTTGTTCTTATGTTTAATGTATTGTTCACAATTGTTATTATTATGCTGAGGTACTCCTGCTATCCGCAAGGACTCGCCTCCTAATGGCACACTTGGCTGTGTGATTCGCTATTTACGAAATAGCTATAAAGATTTTGTTATTAGGAAACTTAAACAAAATTAGTACGTATTAAACTTAGTAGTGTAAGTAAATAGAAATAAAAAGTAGATAGTAATTTCAGTTGGGAAATCACTGACCACGATGGGGGTAATTTTTGCCAGTCCGGCCGGCTATGCCCCTACTCATAGCTAGGTACTGACAGTGATTTCCCGAAGAAGGATTCGCTCTGGGTACACTAGGTTATCGCCAGGATTCGCTGCTGTATACTCCGGCACACCGCACGGATTTCATACTGGCTGGCTTCCCCTTGAGCACTCCTACGTATCCGCAAGAGACAGTGTACTCACTCCGAGTCCGCACGGCTACACCGTAAATAGCACTCACACACTCCAAGATTCGCTAAAGCTGCCTATTTGTTGATCCCGCCCACCAATGTCCTGTCTTGGTTGCGATCCTCGATGTCCTAGCGTATCCCTCGATGTCCTTGCGTGTCCTTCGATGTCCTTTTTCGCTGATCACCTCCACTTGGCACTTTGCGTTTGACTTGCACTTTCACGTTTCACTAGAACTTTCATACTCCCTCGCCGTCAGCTGCCTCTCCCTGTTATATGCCAACCGCAGGCCCTGCTTCGTGCTGGACCGGGGCCTGCTTATGGTACTCGTGTCCACTTAACGGTGCCGTCGCGTGATTCTCTCGAACATTTCAATCGCTGAAGCCCCGTTATCTTGGCGCCTGCGCGACGGTATGAGCTATCGCTGCGCAGACGCTAACAGCACTTCGGCTAACCGTTAGTTGTTCGCATGCGTGTGCGACACGAGCCCATTGCTGAATAGCTGCGTGTGACAGAGAGCCACTCCTGTGTGTCTATGTCGCATTCCTCGTTGCGGTGTTTATAACAACCGTTAAGGAGTTTGATGTGAGGAGCTGGGCCCTTATATACATACGCCTAAATATATATATATACTCCTCCGGCCATTATATTGCTCCTCACAAGGTAAATATTTTTAAATTTCAATCCATTAGGACTTTCAATCAAGCCAATCATCAGATTTGTGTTACTACAGTTACTCAGCCCCATAATTAAATCCCAAATTGAGCTAGGTAGCAGAATGCTATGCCTAATCAAGCTATTAGCATTCGATGACAAGTCAACATTTCTAACTTCAATATTAGTTTTTTTTGCGTTTAAAGTTGCATATTTAATGTGTTGGATTGCTGGATCACTAGCGCATTTATCAATGCAAGTTTGTTGACTGAGCTTCAAATAAAAATGCCACTGCAGTTTTATAATAAAATCAGTCGTAAACTGAAAGCCTATCGTTTTAGAGGTGGTGGACTAGTGTTATTAATAATTTACAGATTGAGCTGCATTTACCTGGCTATCAATTCTGTGGGCCAGGCACCAAACTAAGGAAGAGCTTTGAACGAGGTGATAGGGGTGTAAACCCATTGAATGCTGCCTGCAGAGAGCACGATATCGCCTACTCACAAAACAAAAACCTTGACAAGCGACATATAGCGGACGCACAATTATCAGAAAGGGCGTGTGAGCGAGCAACAGCTACAGATAGTAGTGCAGGGGAAAAGTCTGCCGCCTGGCTCGTTACAAACGCAATAAAGGTGAAAAGATCTTTTGGAATGGGATTCAACGCTCACAACAGCAACAACAACAACAAGACTAAAAAGAGTGCTATAATAGTTCCTCGAGTCATTAGTGTACCCAAAATTGGAGGCTTCATACCGTTGATCGATATTTTATTAGCATTAAGAGCACTTGGAGGACTTGAGCTGATGGAGCGAGTATTGAAAAAACAGTATCAAGCGCCAAAAATCCTGTAGAACAACTCGAGGAAAATAAGCGACACAATCGAAAGATGGAGGCCATTGCAATAGGAAAGGGACTTTACCTTTGACTACATCGTAATGGCTATGGTATAAATACTTCTGTAGCATCATAATCGCTGTCAAAAAACTTCTAAAGCAGCTACCCAATAAGCCTCTCTCAAATATTGATATTTTGAAATTCGCTCATATGCACATACTAAACTTTAGGGGTGTATTTATTAGAGGTTTCCTACCTCCGAGTAAAGGATCTACGGTGAAATGAATGTGGAGTTATAAATTTAGAATAATCAACGGGAGGTGGCATACAGTGGGTAGTTTATGCTAAAAATGCTAAAAATGAACTGAATTATTCCGAAAGTTTTGGAAATTTACATCTGCCTATATAAGTCATACGTTATGTGGGCAGCAATATATAATACAATTATGATCGAGTTAAAAAATCTCAGAGCTATAATTGCGGTCACTTGTGTTTGAAGTTTTTGTTGTTCCATTGATTTTTATTGGCTTCAAAATGCTCAAGAGCAACAATCTCTACATACTCCTTACTCCACAAAACCTCCTCATTAGCAATTGACCTATTATTCTCCCAATAAAAAGGGCAGAATTTGACACAAGCTGTATCATTCTATTTTCAACATGCATCAGCGGCAACAGCAGCGGAGGCACCATCGACAAAATAGTACAGGAACTGTTGCAGCTGCAGATGCAAATGATAGCCGCTGCAGAATGCAAAGATTGATATAGTCAGAGGATGGCGAGCCACCACAAAATATGGACCCTCGCTAGCGTTGGATCTGAATGACTTCATATTATACCTCCTCAACAGGTATAATTCCATGACTGACTCAGCAATAAAAATGCTGAGTAATCAGAAACATACATTTACATTCGGTATAAGAAGCTCTCTATCTGCACAAATGTTACCTCAATAAAAATTATAAATAAAACATATTGATTCACAAAATAAAAATAAAGCAGGTAAGAACGTTGCAGTCGGGCGCCACCGACTGCGTGAGACTCCGTTCCTGTTAAAGGTGTGTAGGCTCAATAAATATGTGGACCGTCCGTCCTTCTGTATGTTTGAACGCGAGATTATCGAGATTCCTTTCTCGAGCATGTCTTTTACATCAATTTAGCTACACTCATCAAATTTTACATATAGCTTTTTTAAAATAAAATACTATTTTGGTTTTTAAATATTTTGGATACCGGCTCCACATTTCACTAAATCAATTTAATATAAGTTCACTTGCAATAGAACCACATTTACATTTTGTTTAAATTTTTTTAGGTAAAACCGTATTTTTAATAAAATATATGGATTTATGGTGAAAATTTTATCTAAATCCATTAAGTAACATAGAAGTTATAAAAAAAATAAAAAAAAAACATACCTGGGTCACACGCTTCGCATGCCACGGTGTCTCTTTCACGACTATGCGCTAAATTGAATATATGTGTTGGTGGTGTGTTGACTTAGTTAACCAGACTTGCGTTGTGTTAGCGAAGACCCAGGTTCAATCCCAAGTTAGGTCAACTAGAATTTGTTTTACGGTGGTTTAAATTATGATTATTATTATTATTTTTATACCCTTGCAAAAAGGGTATATTCATTTTGGTCAGGAGTTTGCAACGCAGAGAAGGAAGCATCTCCGACCATATAAAGTATATATATTCTTGATCAGCAAGACGAGCTGAGTTGATATAGCCATTTCAGTCTGCTCGTCTGTCTGGATCAACGCTATCTCCTGCGAACCTATATGAGCTACAGAATCTAAAATTTTGCACATGGGCTGGAATGTGCTGCAGGCATTGTATATCTCGGAATCATCCGGATCGGATGACTATATCCTATAGCTCCCATAGGACAGATCGGTTTTAAGAAATGTTTTAGTGGGATAACTTCGTCGTTATTACAGTCAGAGACTTGAACTTTAGAATATATTCTGTTGAGTTGCACCCAAATACAAAAAGATATAGATTATATATCTACGCCCTTTGGGGGCGTGGCAAATCGGATAAAACTATATCTTCTACAGTTTTGAAGCTAGAGCATCCAAATTTGGAAAGTAATATACTTTTGGCCTTCCGTTCAGATTGATGAAAAAATTATATATCCACGCCTACTAATGGGCGTAGATATATATTCTTTATCTTTTTTTCTAGGGGTGGTTGATACAAATATATGTTTTAAGTTTCAAGTCTCTGGCTTTAACAGCATCCAAAATATTGAAGGATTTATGTTAAGCACTATATAGACTTTCCCGATTTGCCACGCCCCTATCAATTGGATATATATAATTTTTGGGCAATCTATTGAGGGCAATAGTAACCTATATATCAAATTTTGAAGCTGTACCTATAAGACTTTGGAAGATATAGTTTTTGCCGGTTTGCCACGCCCCTAAGGGGCGGATATATATAATTTTTCATAATTTTGTCAAAACGGTCAACCCTGACGTCTGTGCCAATTTTTGCAACTCTAGGTGTAAAATTGTAGAAGATATAGTTTTTTCCGATTTGCCACGCCCCTAATGGGCGTAGATATATATTCTTTATCTTTTTTTCTAGGGGTGGTTGATACAAATATATGTTTTAAGTTTCAAGTCTCTGGCTTTAACAGCATCCAAAATATTGAAGGATTTATGTTACGCACTATATAGACTTTCCCGATTTGCCACGCCCCAAGTTCGCGTGGATATATAATTTTTTGATCAATCTGAAGGGAAGGCCAAAAGTATATTACTTTCCAAATTTGGATGCTCTAGCTTCAAAACTGTAGAAGATATAGTTTTACCCGATTTGCCACGCCCCCAAAGGGCGTAGATATATAATCTATATCTTTTTGTATTTGGGTGCATATCAGGAGTATATGTTTCAAATATCAAGTCTCTAACTTTAATAACGTCGACGTTATCCCACTAAAACATTTCTTATAACCGATCTGTCCTATGGGAGCTATAGGATACAGTCATCCGATCCGGATGATTCCGAGATATACAATGCCTGCAGCACATTCCAGCCTATGTGCAAAATTTCAGCTCTGTAGCTCTTATAGTCTCGGAGGAGATTGCGTTGATCCAGACAGACGGACAGACGGACATGGCTATATCAACTCAGCTCGTCTTGCTGATCAAGAATATATATACTTTATATGGTCGGAGATGCTTCCTTCTCTGCGTTGCAAACTCCTGACCAAAATTAATATACCCTTTTTGCAAGGGTATAAAAATTTACCAATTAGATCGAAGTATTTATTATAAATTAACAGAATTTTTTTTTCTAAAAAGTAATAGGTAGTATAATTATTAAATGAAATCTATAAAAAATGGTGTATTTCGTTGAACAAAATTATTAGCAGACTTAGTCTACTTATGTCTTTCTTTTAATAATTTGACTGATGTGAAAAATGTTTTTTTGGAAATTTGAAATCATGGTATATTCCGTTATTCAAAATTTATTCTATTTTTATTTGGAAATTGAAAATTAAGTTAGAACTACTCCTAGTGTGTTGTTTGCTTTTAAAATGGCACCTAAGCAAAAAGAAACCACCATATCTCAAAGGAAAATAATCCTATATATGTACGATCAGGGCATATCATATGCGGAAATCAGGGAAATTATGGATATAAGCCGCTTTACCATCAAAAGCATCGCACAACGCTTCAAAGGAGCGTCAAACTTGGAGAATTCCAAGCACACAGGTCGCCTAAAATTATTGAACAGCCACGAATGCAGCCAAATCGTTAAAAGCGTCCCCCATTTTTATTCAACACAGATTGCTGCTGAACTAAAAAAAATTAATTGGGAAGGATGTTCACCCCATTGCGGTACGCAGTGTACTGCAAGAGGCCAACTACCATGTGCGTGTGGCTAGACGAAAACTGTATATCTCAAATGCCAATAAAAAAAGACATTTGGACCACGCTAAGGAGTTTATAGGTATGTACTTGGACTACTGCCATCACGTGATGTCTTCCGATGAAAGAAAATTCAACATCTTCCGATCGGATGGTCGCTAAACTGTTTGGAAAAAGCCTAACACTGAATTCGAACATTACAATATGAGACCAACTGTTAAGCATGGTGATGGAGTGGCGATGTGGTGTCGGGTTACATGTGTTATTGAATTTGTTTTCATAGACGGCATCATGGAGAAAACTGAATATCTAAATATTTTTAAGGAGAACTTCAAGAAAAGTGGCGCAAAACCAAATATACCAAATGCATTTACATTTCAGCATGAAATGTGGGTTCTTTATAATGCCGCCCAAGTGCTAACCCACCCACCACAGTCCCTAGACCTCAATTTCATTAAGCATTTATGGGAAGAATTGGATAGGCGTGTAAGAAACCGGGCTATATCAACAAAACCCGACTTAATGCAAGCCCTAGTCCAAAAATAGGAGAATATTGGGGAGAAAACAAAAAAAAATTTGTCGAATCAATGCCGGCTCTCTTATCAGCCGTCATTAAGGCTAGGGTTTGAGCACAAAATATTACAAATTTATTTTTGTATTGTATTTTTAATTTTTTTTTTGGGTGTGCCAATAATTTTGTTCAGCGAAATACACAATTTTTTTTAGATTTCATTTAATATTAATACTACCTGTTACTTTTTAGAAAAAAAAATTCAGTTTATTTATAATAAATACTTCAATCTAATTGGTGCATTTTTTTGCATTTATCAATATTTAAAGGGTCAAAAGGTGGCCAGAAAGTTAAAAATGCTTGCCGTGCCAATAATTTTGTTCGTCACTGCATATAGTTAGGCCCAGCATCTCACAACAAACTCGCAACGACGAACGCGACACAGACACACAGGACTGGCTCTCTGTCGCACTCGGCTATTCAGCAATGGGCTGGGGTTGCACACACAGGAGAACAACTAACCGTTAGCCGAAGTGCCGTTCGCGGCTGCGCAGCAATAGCCGATGCAGTAGCGCATACGCCAGACATACAAAGGCGCCAAGATAACGGGGCTGCGGCGAATGGAATGTTCTAGACAATCACGCGATGGCACCGTTAAGTGGATACGAGCACCATAAGCAGGCCCTGGTCCAGCACGAAGAAGGGCCTCCCACTGGCAAATAAAAGGGAAATGCAGATGACGGCGCAAAGATTATCAAAGTACCAGTGAAAGGGGAGAAACGTAAAAGTTCAAATCAAAACACAAAGTGTCAAGTGATCATCGACGGACATCGAAGGATGCGCAAGGACATCGAGGGACCTGAAAGGACAGCAACAACTGCCACCAAGACAGGACATTGGTTGGCAGAGTTAGCAGATAGGCAGCTTTAGCGAATCCTACCGTAGCAGTAGAGGAAGAGGTCGAGAAGATAGACGGCATGGACAACATCGCGAGACCATCGACGAGTGCGGCCACACGGCCTACATGATCGGCAACAGAGACACTGGAGAGACACCTCGATTCCACAGCCTGAGGTGAGGACACGGAGAGCGATTCCAACGGCACCTGAATATCCAAAGGTGGCTAAGCAGGCGCGAGAGTGGGGCTTCCGAACAACGAAGCCACTGCAACAGGTGGAATGGTCGGCGGAGACATGCGGCCTAGAGCTGGACCAGATCCCGAGGGCTATGCCGGAGCTGCTGAAAGGTATGGCGTTAAAATGGTACATAGCCAACAATAGACATTGGACGTCATGGTCGACCTTGATCCAAATATTCAGGAGTATTTCTTACCACGAGAATACTTTGAAAGTTTGAAAGACGAAGTGACTCGGATACGACAGGCTATGGGAAAGCCGTTTCAGATATATATGGTGGAGATGCAGAC
This sequence comes from Drosophila gaucha, assembly GCA_035045545.1. Lineage (NCBI taxonomy): Eukaryota > Metazoa > Arthropoda > Insecta > Diptera > Drosophilidae > Drosophila > Drosophila gaucha. The sequence continues at coordinate 64,360 of JAWNOY010000237.1, forward strand.
GCTAATGCGCCCACTACGTTAAGCAGCGGAACGTGACCTCAAATATATCTATAACAACAGCCTCCCCGACCTACGTGCATACGCTCGACCGAGCTGATGCTGCTCGCCGATGAGTTCGAAGAACTCGAAAAATACCGAGAAAAGCTGCGCCAGAAAAATCTGCCAGATAGAACTAGATTTAGGGCCATGAACGACGCCGGGAGCTCCAAGGAGGCAAATGGAAAGCCCGAGGACCCACATCCAGAACCCAGCAAGAGCGTGCCGCGTGTGTGGCCAAGAGGGTCACTGGGCAATAGAGTGCCGGAACGCCATGCTGTAGTTCTGCTGGTCGTGTGGGCGGCTCGGGATCAGAACGCCTGCTTGTTGCCAGACGGGAAACGACCAGCGGCACCCGCCATCCAGGGGCGAGCTGGAACCGCAACGAGGAGGCCCCAGGCGCCAGTAGGCAATATCTACGACGAGGGTGCACAGCTGTCGGCGATGGTTGGAATCGGCGCCGCACAGTTTAGGGCCATGATCAACACCGGAGCAACAAGCAGCTTTGTTAGTGATAAACTAGGTAACTGGCTCTTTGGGCCGGTGGAGCACCACACGGAGGTTGATTCGACTGGCAGACGGAAGGTGAACCCAAGTGGACAAACTCCTTGAGGCGACAGTCCACTTGGGGTGGCGAGAGGCGAGGATACCGTTGCTGATACCTACCCGGGGTGATCGACGACTTAGTGCTGGGCTGGGACTTCTTGGTCAGCATGGGCATCATAGTGGAGTGCGCCAGGCTGAAACTGGAGATTGCGCCGAGGAGCCCACGACATGGCGCATAACTGGAGGAGAGATTGTCGGTGGCAGTCGGCAGGGGGTGGAAAACGTGCCAGGAGAGCCACTCCACGAGGATGAGGAAGTTGAGACGTTTCTCAAGAGAGAATTGGCAGCCTTCGACACCATCAAGGGAACCTCGAAGACCACCGAACATCGGATCACGATGCATGACAAGCGACCCATCAAACAGAGGTATTTCCGAAGAATCCCAAGATGCAGGCCGAGATTAACGCAAAAGTGGATTATCTGCTGGCGAAAGGCTGCATTGAGGCTTCGAAGAGCCCACATAGCGCACCGATAGTCATGGTCCGTCAGCTCAACGCCAGATCAGTGAAAGATGCCTACCCGTTGCCGCGGGTGCATCATTTTTGTCACACGGGGGTAATTTTGCACACAACAACAGAAGATCGCTGGTAACAGCGGATCACGCTTAACAACACTAATTGCTGTTAACAGCAGGAGCAGAAATGCTATTAACAGAACGCAAAAGTGACTCGAGCGCCCAAATGCGAGGGACCTGAAAGGACAACACAGGACACCACGCCAGAAGACTCTTCAGCAACAACTGCCACCAAGACAGGACATTGGTTGGCAGAGTTAGCAGATAGGCAGATTTAGCGAATCTTGGAGTGTGTGAGTGCTATTTACGGAGTAGCCGTGCGGACTCGGAGTGAGTACACTGTCTCTTGCGAGGTGAAGCCAGCCAGTAGGAGAGCCTATATGAAATCCGTGCGGAGCGCCGGAGAATACAGCAGCGAATCCTGGCGATAACCCAGAGCAAATCCTTTGCGTGCAAGAGAGACGTATCGCACTCGGAGCTGGAGTACCTGCGTAAATAGCGAATCACGCAGCCAAGTGTGCCCATAGTTGAAGAGTCCTTGCGGATAGCAGGAGTACCTCAGGCTGGATAATAACAATTGTTGCACAATAAATTGCACAATCAATTAAACATAAGCACAACGAAGTACAAAATATACCGCTCAAACTTAAAACCATAAAAGACTTATTATTATCGCCCGTGCCTACAAATACAAATATTGATGGCACGAACACACTGTCGCCTGAAGTCAACGCGGCTTAAGCTAGGAATAACCGAAGGTTCGTTACAGTATGTATACATTGATGATTATGAAATATGCCGATCCAACACAAACACACTCACACACCCGCTCCCCGGCAAGACATTGCGTAAAGATCAAGCACGTGCGCACGCCACTTGACAACCATATGTCCAGCACATACAGCTCCTACTACATTGACATTGATATTTAATATATATATATATAATAACGTAGTTCGAGAATCGGTTTATTAAAAAATATAATTTTATTTCAACTTATCCGACACTACGGAGTAGAGACAAAAATCTAGACTAATTATGCTAAGTACAGAAGACGTTTAGCAAACCTCGGCTTTGAGCTTTTATTAATTGGACTTTAAACCTTGGAGCTTTTGGCTCTTAAGATGATCGCTCTTTGGGAGAGGCGAATATTGAGAGAGCCGTGATTTGTGCCACGTCGGCAGTTTCAACCCCTGTCGTGGGAATAGCGATTCTGGCAGTTGTTTATAATAATTGATAAGTTCGTGGGAAGCCAGAATTGTTATTGTCACTATTTGATTATTGAATTATGTTTATGCTACTACTGTGGGAAAGGAATGTGTATCTTATGTGATATACAATTGTCAAGTGCATGTTATAAGTAAAGTGTGTGAATACATATGTCACTTCCCCATCCTTAAAAATGTAGCCTGTCCTCAGGCGGATAATTTAGGATATAATGTAGGATCATTTTCTATTACAATATTTTCATTTTTCATTTCAGTTACTTCTTCTTTTTGTGTATCTGGGGTTGATTCTTTTTGGTTTTTATAATTTATGATAATTTTGTGTGGTATATTTTTATACTTATAAATAAAATACAATGTTAATGTGATTACAATAATAGTTAATGTAGTTAAAATTATAATTTGAAATGTGTTGTACATTTTTGTGTGTTCTTGTAAAATTTCTTTAGTTTGAATATAGGAAATTTGTTCTAGTTTGCTTACATTATTGCTTACATAAACTGTTTGTGTGTAATCTAACATAGTATTTGTGATTAAAATTTCGTCTAGTTGTATTGAACAATTGAATGCTTTTATTAAATTATTACCTTCGATGATTATTTCTCTTTTAAGACAATTTTGATTCAAAATAGTTTTTGGCAAATTCCATGTTAATATAATGTTTGGCTCTACATATTTGAATTTGTGAATATCTACATTCTGTTTTTTCTTGATTTAAAATTCCTGTTATACATTGATTCATTACTAGATTTTTAGATTTTGCAGTGAATGATTTATTATTTTGAACAAAGTATTTGTCATGTATCGTTTCTGTCAAAATATTTTTGTTTTCGTCAGGGTAAGGAATTATTTCGAAAAGTGGTGTATTGATGATTTCGCGTGGAATATGGGAAATGATCAAAATTTCATTTGTGGTGGTTTTTCACCAAGTTGATGTTTTAATATTTATTATTTTTTCAGCGTTTATATGTGATAGTGGATCATGTTTTAATAATTTAGGATTGAATATACCCAGTCTTGTTAATTGCATTCCTAGTTCTATGTCCTCGATATATTCAGTAAATTCTCGTAGATTGAAAATCAGTATTGCAAGTTTTTGATCTCCTTCGTGAGTTAAACTCAACTTGTTCACAACTTCTATACCTCTGTTTACTGCTTTTATTACTTCATTCAATTCATTAGCTTGTACACTATTTTCGGATAAATTATCTATTTTTGATTGTAATTCTTCTTTGTCTTCTTGATCTAATGTTCCAAAAAGGTATTTGTAAAAGGTTCCCATAAAATTTACAAGTCCTCTTTTGTTACGTTTTATAAGTCTTATTCCGTTCATTTCTCTATTAAGCTTTTCTGTTAAGTATATTATTTGGGTCAGTGTTTCAAATTCTTTAGTTTGCATTATTAAATTATTATAAGTTTCTTCAGTTTTAGTTATATTGATTGTTAGATAATGATATTCATAATTTACAGGTAAATTCATTGTTCCTGTTGTAAATATTAGGTAACCATTTCTTGATTTTATAGGATTTATTTCTAAGCTTTGGCTTTTTATTGGCAGTATAAAATAGGATAATATAAATATTATTATAAGTGATGTCAGTTTATGATGGGTTATCTTCTCTGTTTGAGTCGTTGGTTGATCTGGAATTATCATATTTACTTTTATTATTTATCTTTTTCTTTTTAAATTTTGATTTATAATGTGTTATTTTTCTACCTCTGTTAATTTCTTCGTAATGTTTTTCATCTATCTGTGTTAAATTTCCTGTATGCTTAAAAGGATTTGTAAATTTAGATTTTACTAACGGTGACTGTCTGTACCTAGTATCTATTTCAAAATCTTTTCGATTTTCATTTAATTTTTCAATTTGATTTGTTTTATTTATTTGTGTATTATAAGCTGGGGTTCCAGCATAAATAAATATATCTGCTGGTGTTCTACCAGTTGTATTATGTTTTGTTTTGTGATTATATGTGTAGAGTATAATTTCGAACTTAGTTAATTTATTTTCAGTGTCTGTTTCACTATTGATAATTCTTAATATTTCTTTACTTGTTGTAATGTTAATATTTACATTTTCGGATTTCAGCCAAAGTTGCAATGCGGAACACATAAAGGCTGAGTCTTTATCTGCTTTTAGTTCTATTGGTTTTCCCATGTCGTTAAATATTTTTAAAAGAGCTCTTTTGGCTTCTAACCAATCTCTACCATTTACTTCAATTAAAGTTGCATATTTGGAATAGATGTCTATACAAGATAAAAATTGTTTATTATCGACCATGTAAAAATCAATTACATACTTTTCTCTTGGGTTATGAATTTCTGGAGTTAATTCAAATGCTAATTTGGTATCTCTATGCTCTGTTTTGGCTATATTACAAACTTCGCATTCGTTAATTATATTTTGAATCAGATTTTGATAATCCGGATAGTAGTACTTTTCTTTAAATAATTGAGTTAATTTCTCTATACCTGGATGTAATAATTTTCTATGTGTTTCAACAATATACTCTTTGAATTCTGCATATGATTGAAGATCTATCAATTTTTTAGTGGATCTCATTACTTTAGTAATGTTATTTGGATTGATTATTTCAACGAAAGCATTTTGGAAAATAAGAAAATCGGTTTCATTATTAAAATGAATAACGCTTTTCTTTGAACATAAATATTCTTTAATTATTTCTTTAGCATAGTCATTTGTCATTTTAATGTAATTTATTAATATTTGTGTTTTATGGAAATAGTGATTTAATTTAACATCATTTGAAGTGCTTCTTTTAAATTCTATTTGACGTTTATAGTAGTTTATGGGTCTTTCGGTAACCGAAATATAATTTTGGTTGTCTTCTTCAGCGCTGTGTACAGTTGCTGCTGTGGTATTATAAATTTCTCCTAACAAATTTTCTTCTACTTTAATTCTGGATAAAGCATCTGCAACATAATTTTCTTTGCCTGGTACATATTTTATTTTATAATCAAATTCATTTAATTTTATCTTCCATCTTTGCAATTTTATGTTTGGTTCTTTTATATTATTAAGCCAAACAAGTGGTTTATGATCGCTGAGGATCTCGAATTTTCTACCAAATAGATAGGACCTGAAGTATTTAGTGGCCCAAACAATAGCAATAACAAAAGTTCTTTTTCAATAGCGGAATAATTTATTTCATTCTCATTTAATGTTCTACTTGCATAACAAATTGGTTTTTGATTTTGTGACAGTACAGCCACTATTGCTATATTACTGGCATCTGTTGTAAGTGAAAATGTTTTTTCAAAATTCGGATAAATTAATATTGGATCGGACGTAATTAATATTTTTAGTTTTTCAAAAGCGGAAATATAATCGTTATCATTAATATTAATTGTTGCTCCCTTCTTTAACTTTAAAGTCATTGGTTTCACAATATGTGCAAATTTAGGAATAAACTTTCTGTAATATCCACAAAGTCCTAAAAATGATTTAATTTCTCTTGTTGTTTTTGGAATTGTAAAATTTTGTATAGCAGTGATTTTTGTTGGGTTTGGTTTGATTCCTTCTGTTGTTATAACGTGACCTAAGAATTCAGTTTCTTTTTTCATGAATTCACATTTGTCAAGTTGTAATTTTAAATTCGCTTCTCTGAGTTTACTGAATACTCTTTTTAATGATAATAAGTGTTCTTCCAATGAAGTGGAATATACAATTATATCATCCATGTATACTAAACAATCTTTATAGATGAGATCTTCTAAGAGATTGTTCATACAACGTTGAAATGTTGCTGGAGCATTTTTCAGACCAAAAGGCATTCGAGTATATTCGTAATGTCCGTTTTTAGTTGAAAACGCTGTTTTTGGAATGCTTTGCGAATCCATTTGAATCTGATGAAATCCTTTTGCTAAGTCAATGGTAGTGAAGTATTGACATTTTCCAAGTTTGTCTAATATTTCATCCATGACTGGAATAGGATATTTATCATCAATTGTAATTTCATTTAAGTTTCGATAGTCAATGACTATACGGAATTTTTGTTTACCTGATGCATCACTCTTCTTTGGCACAATCCAAATAGGTGAGCAATAAGGTGAATTTGATTTTCGGATTATTCCCTGTTCAATCATTTCTTTAATTTGTTTTTCGACTTCTTCGTCGTTAGCTTGCGGATATTTATAAGGACGCTTATAAATTGGATCTTCGTGTTTCGTTTTAATGGCATGCTTAATTGTACTGGTGAAAGTCAAATTTTCACTTTCTTTGTACTGAATGTCATTAAACTCGAAAAGAATATTAGTAAGTTTAACTTTTTCTTCATCGTTTAGATGTTCTAATCTGAAATCATTTGTTTCTTTAAGCTCATTATTTATGGCAAAATTAAACGGTTTATCTTCCGTTAGAGGCGGATCAAGGCAATTTATTGCGGTCTTGTCCTCAACTGATAATCGCTTAAGATGACTGTTTTTTCTTTATAGTTTATTCTTGCTTCACAAGATTCTAGATATTCTCTTCCTAATAAAATATCATAATTTTCGGAAAAATTGTGTAAATAGAATATTTGATTAGTCGGACAAAGTTTGCTTGGGGCTAAAGATATAGATTTCTTTAGTTGCACATCACCATTAATTGTTTGCACATTTAAATGGCAAGGTTTAATCGGAAAATTTAAAAAGTTTTCTTTCATCAAATGAACCTGTGTCTATTACACAGTTGAAATTTTGTCCATTCATTGTGATTCGGATGAAAGGGTTTGATTTTCGGGTTCCGAGGCATCTTGATGAAAATTTTCAGAAGTATCCATCTTTGAATGACCACTCGTACTTTCCCGTTGTCTTTTAAAAGTTTTCTTTTGTTCTTGTGGAACTTGAGTTTGACTTGGGTAATTCATTGGGTTTTGTGTTCTTGCTTGATCTAAATTTTGTTTAAATTGTTTTTGTAATAATTGATTGTTATCATTGTTATTACTTGGTTTAATATTAGAATTTGTTATATTTGAAAAATTTGTGGTTGGGTAATAATTTTGATTATTTCCCTTATGTGAATTGTTATGAGGCTTTGGACTGTCTGGTTTATTATTTTCGTATAGTCCCTCACGCTGTGCTACTTGTTTCAGTTTCGTTACCGTAGTTATATCGTATCTAGCTAAGGTCATGAAAATTCTGTCTGGTAATTTTTTTGTAATAACATCTTTTTCTGTATTGTTCATTGCATTTGTGTACAACAAAGTGTTTTGACTATTATTTTCTAACATTAATTTGTTAGATATTACAAATGACTTATATTCTAGTTCTTCTACAAACTTACGAATACTTCCATTGTAATGTGTATTGTAGAGTCTTCTTAGAAGTTCTTTATAGGGTGTTTGTGTTTTGAATTCCTCGATTAGTGCTTGTTTTAGCACCATCCATGTGTTCGCTGCTGTTAATTGTGAAACTCTCTGAGCTGCTCCAGATAGTTGCATCTCAATCGCTCCAAATAACACGCTGTGCTGTCTTATGTCCTGAGTTGGGTAAAGCTGCATGATGAGGTCCACTCTCCTGATGAAGGCAGTGAGTTCCTCCGTCTTTCCATCGAAGACTGGCAGCTGTCGGAGTTGTCCAAGAGCCTGCTTTAGATGAGACTCTGATAGCTCCATGCTTGCTGTTGTTGTCATGATGTTTTTGTTTAGTGGTTGGTTGGTGTGGGTAACAGTATGTATATTTCTATACTGATTTATTGTAAATGTTCACAGACTGCTTGTATAAGGCTTATGTCCTAAGTGAACTAGTGCACTAATGTCAATTTAATTTTCAATTTCACTTTAGTGGCGGTCGCACTTTAACTAGTGGGCCACAATTGTAATTGTTGAATTAAAATTGCACTAACACACGCAGGTTCTTTGGCGGATATCAATTTTATTTCCAAAATTGTAAATTTGGAAATCACGATGCTTCTGCGGCAAATTCGCGTGCTCAATCCCAAAGAATCTCTTGGTCGTTCAAGGATCTTTGTTTAGCGGATCGAAAAGGATCGGATTCACTTTTACGAGGATTTATTATGATATCCTACCGGCTGCGCCCATAACGTAGTTCGAGAATCGGTTTATTAAAAAATATAATTTTATTTCAACTTATCCGACACTACGGAGTAGAGACAAAAATCTAGACTAATTATGCTAAGTACTGAAGACGTTTAGCAAACCTCGGCTTTGAGCTTTAATTAATTGGACTTTAAACCTTGGAGCTTTTGGCTCTTAAGATGATCGCTCTTTGGGAGAGGCGAATATTGAGAGAGCCGTGATTTGTGCCACGTCGGCAGTTTCAACCCCTGTCGTGGGAATAGCGATTCTGGCAGTTGTTTATAATAATTGATAAGTTCGTGGGAAGCCAGAATTGTTATTGTCACTATTTGATTATTGAATTATGTTTATGCTACTACTGTGGGAAAGGAATGTGTATCTTATGTGATATACAATTGTCAAGTGCATGTTATAAGTAAAGTGTGTGAATACATATGTCACTATATATATATATATGTATGTATGTATGTTTGTATGTATGCATTGATGTTTATGAAATATGCAGTTCCAACACAAACACACTCACACACCCTCTCCCCGGCATGGGGTTTGAGTTGTTTTTTTCGTGGAGTGCGGACGCGTTCGCAGAGTGCTCTTCCGAATTTCACACAAAATTAACGCAAAATTTGACGTTGGTGTCTTCACTGCGAAGAGAAATCGACATTAGTACACGTGCTACTAGTGGGCGAATCGGTTAAAAGGGCAGAAACTCACTGCGGGCGAAATTAGATTTTTATTGGTCAGCGGACTAAGGGAGGGGGGCTCAGTTCCCCTTTCGTTCGCCGTCTCTGGCACATAATCATTTTCATCATTGTGTGGTGAAGGGGTGCTACTTCTGCTATCGATGCTGATACTCGATGATGATACAACATTCACTTGAGCCCGAGATTATTTAATACACCGTAAATTCAACGACAGTTTTTTACGGTAATATTAAATGCATTTAAGTTATTGTGAGTGCCTCTACAAAGATATTGCGGAGAGACCAAACACATGCGCATGCCACTTTACACTCAACCAAATTCAGAGGGTCGATCAAATTATTTACAAGTACATGTCACTTAAATTACGAATACTTACAAAATAAATACATATGTATATTAAATAGAAAACCACAAAAAATGTGTTCTTTTTTTCTCCGCTTCCAAAACATACAGCGTCTAACATATACCGAAAAAAAATAGGAGGTATCAAGTCGCTCTCACCTAAAGGCTTAAACATAAACAACTCTCGCTCTTTTATTCTTCAAAACATATTCCACTTGACCCAGTTCCCACGACACATTGACATTGACATTGAAGTCATCTGGCGAACACAAAAATCAAACACTTGCACATGCCACTTGACAGCCAACCCAAAAAAATATATACATACATATTCATATGTACATACATATATGTATAAGTTAACAATTTATTGTTGTGAAGTCACTAAGACAAGCTACTTTTTTAGTTGACCCTTCAAGTTTCTCTCCCTCTCCAGAAGTTCAAAATCATCCTTCTTGCAACACCTGTCAAAACCAACCGTATTTTCGGTATCAGCCCATGGGATGATGACGGCAACATAACTTCACAGAGTTACTGAAGTATTTGAACATAAGTGAGTGCCGTTGAACTACTCTGTGCGGATAACTTATCGGATGTGGTAACTCCTCCCTCACTAAATTGAAGTCCGTCCTCGGTCTTCCATAGTGTCAATGACAATTTGTAGCGAATTTTTTTGCCTATTCCTTTTCCATTTTAGGTAAATCTTAGAAGGGACGAAACCTATGAGCAGGTGACGGCGAGCACTACTAACATCGTCAGCATTGCCAGTTTTTCGAGGTTGCCAATAAATTGAAGTTTCTTAAAGTTCAACCTTTGAGGTATGGCGTACTCAAAATCTCTTGGTGGCCAGTTATATTTAGGGTAGTCGATGTTGCTGAAACTGGGTGTCTTCTGACGATATTTTTCATGTTTTGTACAGAGACCCATTTTCGTAAATCTCTTCATTAAACGTCAGTAAGAATGTGGCATAGATGAGTTCGTCCGAGTCGCTGTCCATTCGTATTACAACATATCTCCGTTTATAAATTACATCCAGCAGCTGTAGGTGGCAGGGGCGGGTGTTGCGATGAGCTTTACCTCCAGAGTGTAGTTGCTGCGCACAGGTTGTTGTATTCATTTGTTTGGCAAATGTAGTGATGAGGGTGGCGGTGCAGTGTCCAATTGGTAAAACCTGAATCCGTGACGTTGTTATTTTCAGGGAACTGAAGTATTGTTCCATTATGTTCAACAGGAAGCATAGGTTTTTCTTACATATTGCTTATTAATAAAGTGTACCAAATTATAGTCTAACAGAATACATATATAAGCAATTCAAATTAAATGTGTTATAGGTAAATCTGCAGAGTGCTCATTTAAAATTTGGTTTAGGTTTTTAGAGTCAAGAATTGCATAGTTTCAAATTCCGAAATTAAAATTGTATTTCCCGTGAGTAACGTTAGGTAGAGGCGTCTTGTTGTCAATTGACTCGCTTAGTTTTGGTTGCTGAAATTTCAATTCCTAGAAGTCGTCAAAATCAGTAGTCCCTGCTATGGTCTTTAAGGTAGTTCCAATTTGTGGACGTTAATTGTCTCTAGCAATGTTCTTATACTACCTAAATCGGATTCGAGAATATGTCTCATATAAGACTGTGGGAAATGGCTCATGAGTGTATAAGTTTCCTCGGGACTTTCCGAGTACCCAGTAAGGTTGGAACTGTCATAGAAATTTAAAATCTTTCCAAATAATCGTGTTTTCGTCAATGATAAGTGTATAGTCGAGTTCTAGTAGTTAGTAATTTATTTGGTAGTTAGTATGTAGAATAAGTACTGGAAGGATAGTTTTTTTTTTTTTTATTATTATTTTAGGTTATCCTTATGTACTTCGCTCCCCTTTATAAGAACCGTTGACCCCAAATCGGCTTCCACAGTGACCTCTTCGAATAAAGGTGTAATTTTTTTACCAAGTCTGTTGTTCAATTTCAAGAGTACTTTGTCGCCTACTTGGAAAGTTCTATTTCTTCTACCTGTATTTTGTCTTTGTAATAGCAGTTCTTGCGCTTTAACAATTTTATCTCTTATTTTTGCTTCGAAGTCAGGTGGGGATGCATTGACTATGTCAATTGGTTTTTCTTTAACGACTTAATGAATTGTTTTATTGTACTCTATTGTTGCTTGAATTATTAATTCAATTGTGTGATTTAATTGTTTTTCCAATTTCAAACATCTGGTAATTTCTGCGAGAGTCCGATGAAATCTTTCTACCTGCCCATTTGATGTACTATGTAGTGGTGGAGAATTTACAATTTCGGCATTGAAACGGTTAAAAGAAACTTTACCGTTCTTGAATTTAGTGACGGTTCATTGTCACAATATATAATTTTAGTACGGGGATAAAAATTGATGTGCTGTAAGATGGGGGTCACAATATCTGTTATTGTTCTGGAGGCTATGGGTTGGACAATGGCAAATTTCGAAAATTTATCGATACAAGTTAAGAAGTATTTTTTGTCTGTAGAAAAATGTCTAAGTGGAGAATATCTCCTAGTTGATTGGGGACGGGCGTTTCGCCGCTATACTGTTTTTGTGGATGTCGGTCGTATTTTGCTTTATTACAAATTTTGCAATTTGCAACTATTTCATTTGCTAAACGAGTCCTTTTTGGAAAAAAAATAGTCGAGAAGAATTTATTTTATTTTTTCTTGCCTGCTCTATGAGCCCTGTTATGTTCTGCGACTATAATTTCTTTTTGCTCGTTTTTGTTATGAACGTCAATAACCAACTTGGAAGAATGCCAAAATTTGGTTGATGGGAAAGTCTCAACTAGTTTGTTTTGGATAAATGCTACTGTTGGCAAATCGCATTTAACTGCATTCACCACGTCTTTTTTAACCACATCACACACTTTTTCTATTAAGTTTCGTCTATCTGAAAAGTATATGATATGTCTTGTCTTTTGTCCGAACATAATAATAATTTTCTCAGAAGCCGTATTGCCTTCTTCAATAATTATTTGGTTCCTGAAACAATTTATCGGTTTTTCAGTAGAGTCGATAGTATATGTTAATGACAATTCACTATGCATAGTGGCTATATCTGAAGGAACATTTTCTTCTAAAGCATAAAGGTTTTGTCTTGATAGAGCATCAGTAACAATATTTTCCTTTCCAGATTTGAAAAAAATTTGAGCGTTATTTTTGTCTTAGACTGCAAATGTAAGTGGCTGGTGGTCGGTATAGATATTTAAGTTTTTTACACCGTACAGATAGTTTCTTAGGGATTTTAGGGCCCACACTATCGCAAGTAGCTGAACGTTCATTTGTTGCGAAGTTTAGCTCATTGTCTCTTAGAGTCCTAGAAATCATGGTGATTGGCTTTTAGTTCTGGGATAAAACAGCACCTAAGCCAAAGGACGAAGCATCTGTCGTTAAATCAAATGGTTTTTGATAATCAGGGTATAGGAGCATTACGTCCTCCGAGATTAAGATACTCTTTAATTTTTCGAAAGTTCATCTTTGCTTCTCGTTTAGGATCACGGGAATTTTTTTCGATTATCCTGCTTGTTTTATCGTTATCACCCTTTAGTATGTCTGTTAATGGTTTGGCTATAGATGCAAAGTCTTTTATAAAGCATCTGTAATAGCTTGCTAAACCAAGAAATGATCTGACCTGGAACAGATTGGTGGGCTGTTCGAATTTACCTATTGCTTCAATTTTACTGGGGCTAATTGTGATCCAAGATATTCAACTTTTTCTTTGAAAAAATTACACTTTTCTCGTGATACCCTCATGTTTGCGGTATATAATATATCTAATACCAAGGCAATGTGATGAACATGGTTTTCCATATTTTCGGAGAATACGATCACGTCATCTAGCATGACTTACCAATCTGTTCTCGAAGAACGTCATCAATTGCTCGCTGAAATATTCCAGGGGCGTTTTTCAAACCAAAGGGAAGTCTGCAGAATTCATACTTCCCATTTCTGCAAGAAGTATTTGGTGAAATCCCGATTTCAGATCAAGTGTTGTAAAGTATTTTGCTTTCCCAAGGTTTGAGAGTATAACTACTATATTCTGTATAGGGTATTTATCGTCAATGGTTTTTGAATTAAGTTTCCTGAAGTCAATAACAAGGCGTTTTTTCTTATTTCCTTGCTCATCTAGTCCTTTTTTATCAACTACCCACACCGGATTATTATACGGCGATCTAGATGGCCTGATAATATTGTTCCTCACCATATCATTAGTCTCGCTATTGATAAACTCGGACACTCCTAATGGGTAAGGGTAAAGTTTAGAGTAAATCGGATTGCCATCTTCAGTTCGAATTGTAGCGATAATGTTTGTATTATACGGAAGAGCTTCATTAGGATCAGCAAAGACACTTTCTTTTCCTTCTAGCATTCTTTTAAATTCTTTTTCTATTTTTTGAGGGATTTCTATGTTTTTTACTTCTGTAAAATTAACGTTCACGCATTTTGCAAATTGTATTATTTCGGATCCGGTTTCAGTTTTTAGTATTTTATTTTCAAAATCTAAAGTGGTTTTTGCTTTATTTAATAGGTCACACAAGTCAAAGCTTGATAAATTCGGAAGTAAAAAGAATGTGGTTGTGGCATCAAAAAGGTGCATAAGGCATTTCTTTTTTACGGAGTTAAAGCCATGAATTGACTGCACTAAAAATTTGTCTTTAACGTTAGTTACATTTTTCAATTCTGGAATTGGTTTTATATAATTCTTTGAAGCGCCTGTATCTATAATTTGAAGCTGATCTTCATCTTCCAATTCTGATACTTCAGACTCCGCTACCGCCTGGTATATTCCGTCTGGTTGACTTGTAGAATTTTCATCTTGTGAGATGTGATTAATTCTCTGTAGTTTGGGACCGGTATATCTGGCTGTTCCACTATTTGCTCTTTTTGGAACCTGATTTTGATATGGAGCATAGGAAGAACTGTCTTGGTTTGGATGTTGGTTAGGTTGTCTGAACCGAGATGAGCTGTCAATGTCCATTGGTTGTGGCGGCTCTTGATTTACGTTTGGGCTATTGTATTGTGTATTTTTCTTGTAAAATGGAGTTTTCACTTGATGTGAAGAACTATTTTCCATACTGGAATGCTTCTGCTGTCTTTGTTCGGTACGTTGAGCTTTTTCCTCACAGTTCCTTGCAAAACTATTAGCGAATTGGAAGCGCTCGTGGTTAGATTCAACCTCCTGTGCTAAAGCCAAGGGTGATGGTAAATCTTTGGGTCTTGCTGAGAAGAGAATATCGCTAAGAGATTTCTTACTTTTCATTAAGAGAAGCAGCTAAAGTGTAGTCGTATATCATTATTGATTTGTTTATTAGTAGCGTCAGTTTTTTTTCAATTTCCTCATAATATTGAGTTATTGTCAAGTTTCCTTGACGCAGAATAGACAGTTCCTGTTCTATTAGATAGATTGGCCGCTTATCTGCATACGTAAAGTCAAGCCTATTTATAATTGCTTTGAAATGCAGCGGTGTGTCATACGAAGACAGCACCATATCAGCGGGTTCTTTTATTTTATTCCTAATTATACCCAGTGCTTGATAATGCTTTGAACTTCCCACATAACCTTCAAAAATTTTATAGGCTGTACGCGCAGCTTTTCGCCATGAAACGCATGTCTCTAGTTTTCCCTCAAAGTCTGGCAGTGATTATACCCTGAACCCATTGTAAATGGGAATTCAGGGTATAATGGTTTTGTGACAATGTATGTAACAGGCAGAAGGAGGCGTGGCAGACCCCATAAAGTATATATATTCTTGATCAGGACGACGAGCTGAGTCGATCTAGCCATGTCCGTCTGTCCGTCTGTCCGCCTGTCCGTCCGTCCGTCTGTCCGTCTGTCCGTCCGTATGAACGCAGTGATCTCGTAAACCACAAAAGCTAGAGATTTGAGATTTTAGATATATATTCTTGTATACCATACGCAGTACAAGTTTATTTTTTTTTTCGATAACTCATCCTATTTCCTTATTATCGATAATAATCGATATTTTGACTTTGTTTTTAAGCTATAACTTTTAGACCATAATACCTAGAGACACCAAATTGACTATGTAGGTTGCTGTGATGTAAATACAGATAATAAACTTTTTAAATTTTGGATACCTCCCCCCATTAGCCCCATAAGTGGAAAAAACGTATTTCAAATACTAGGGAGTTGGGATTTCGTATATATACACCTCTAGATGTCAATATTATGTCCTGAAATTTTCAAAGTAGATCTAGAACCGAAGTTATTTAACAATGAATTTCTCATAATGCTGCCCAGAAAGCAGCCCAAGCGCAGCCGCTAAATTATCTACGCAGTAAGCGGCGCGCGTGCTTGTGTATGTATATGTGTGCGTGTGTGTGTGCGCGGAGAGGGTAATATGTGCCGGTAAAAGATATAAGCTAGATTGTTTAAAACACCGCCTCGGACTTGGTTCAGGGGATCTCGTAGTCGGGCAGACCCGACTAGAGCGTTCTTACTTGTTTTATAATGTCTAATGGTTCATCACATTTTATGCCTGGTATTATTTCGGCATCTTTAAATATTTCTACTTCTGGAACGGACACTGATATTTGTTGGAATTTATTTTCCATGTCTCTCAGTTTTTGTTCAAATGCTTTCGCTTGATTCTCGAGTGCAGAATTTACTGTAAACTCAATTAGCGTTTTTAGCTCAGACTGATCAAATGACATCTTGGAACGAATTTCACTTTGTATGAAATTAATTTGCAAATCTGCTGTTAATTCCTCTAGCTCACTGTCACTCATAAGTTTTTTTCCTTTTTATTTTTTTAAATTTAATAATTGTATCGCAAAGATCAATTTATAAACTTGCACTAAATTTTTAATTTTTATGTATGTTGTATTAAAACTTTTTTTTTAAATAAGCACCCTACTTACTTGTTATTTAAGTTGTGTGCGTGTTTGATATTTAAAACTATATTTAATGTTGTTGCCGCTGTTGCTGTTTAGGAAGTATTCGCAATTTCAACGATGTCGATCAAACAATGTCGTAATTGCTGATTTGAGTAGGTTTGGACCACTGTTGGGCGCCAGTTAACAATTTATTGTACTTTCTTGTGTGAAGTCACTAAGACAAGCTACTTTCTCAGTTGACCCTTCAAGTTTCTCTCCCTCTCCAGAAGTTCAAAATCATCCTTCTTGCAACACCTGTCAAAACCAACCGTATTTTCGGTATCAGCCCATGGGATGCTGACGGCAACATAACTTCACAGAGTTACTGAAGTATTTGAACATAAGTGAGTGCCGTTGAACTATTCTGTGTCGATAACTTATCGGATCGCTAACACATCTATGTTACAATATCAATGCTAATATATCTATGTGGGTATATATGTATTTGTTAATGTATGTATGTATATGAAATACAAATTCCCCAAAACACCCCTAAGCAAACTTCCCTCTTTATCCACACTTTAAATAAAAAAATAAAAAAACAGAATCATATGTCCAGCACATACAGTTCCTACGACATTGACATTGATATTTGATACATATGTATACATGAATGTATGTATGTTTGTATTGTGAGGAGCAATATAATGGGCAGGGGAAATAATATACAGTGACGAACAAAATTATTGGCACAGCAAGCATTTTTAACTTTCTGGCCACCTTTTAACCCTTTATATATTAATAAATGCTAAAAAAAAAAATTCCAATTAGATCGAAGTATTTATTATAAATTAACAGAATTTTATTTTCTAAAAAGTAATAGGTAGTATAATTATTAAATGAAATCTATAAAAAATGGTGTATTTCGTTGAACAAAATTATTGGCACACTTAGTCTACTTATGTCTTTCTTTTAATAATTTGACTGATGTGAAAAATGTTTTTTTGGAAATTTGAAATCATGGTATATTCCGTTATTCAAAACTTATTCTATTTTTATTTGGAAATTGAAAATTAAGTTAGAACTACTCCTAGTGTGTTGTTTGCTTTTAAAATGGCACCTAAGCAAAAAGAAACCACCATATCTCAAAGGAAAATAATCCTATATATGTACGATCAGGGCATATCATATGCGGAAATCAGGGAAATTATGGATATAAGCCGCTTTACCATCAAAAGCATCGCACAACGCTTCAAAGGAGCGTCAAACTTGGAGAATTCCAAGCACACAGGTCGCCCAAAATTATTGAACAGCCACGAATGCAGCCAAACCGTTAAAAGCGTCCCCCATTTTTATTCAACACAGATTGCTGCTGAACTAAAAAAATTAATTGGGAAGGATGTTCACCCCATTGCGGTACGCAGTGTACTGCAAGAGGCCAACTACCATGTGCGTGTGGCTAGACGAAAACTGTATATCTCAAATGCCAATAAAAAAAGACATTTGGACCACGCTAAGGAGTTTATAGGCATGTACTTGGACTACTGCCATCACGTGATGTCTTCCGATGAAAGAAAATTCAACATCTTCCGATCGGATGGTCGCTAAACTGTTTGGAAAAAGCCTAACACTGAATTCGAACATTACAATATGAGACCAACTGTTAAGCATGGTGATGGAGTGGCGATGTGGTGTCGGGTTACATGTATTATTGAATTTGTTTTCATAGACGGCATCATGGAGAAAACTGAATATCTAAATATTTTTAAGGAGAACTTCAAGAAAAGTGGCGCAAAACCAAATATACCAAATGCATTTACATTTCAGCATGACAACGACCCCAAGCATTCTGACCATATTGTGAAAATGTGGGTTCTTTATAATGCCGCCCAAGTGCTAACCCACCCACCACAGTCCCTAGACCTCAATTTCATTAAGCATTTATGGGAAGAATTGGATAGGCGTGTAAGAAACCGGGCTATATCAACAAAACCCGACTTAATGCAAGCCCTAGTCCAAAAATAGGAGAATATTGGGAGAAAACAAAAAAAAATTTGTCGAATCAATGCCGGCTCTCTTATCAGCCGTCATTAAGGCTAGGGTTTGAGCACAAAATATTACAAATTTATTTTTGTATTGTATTTTTAATTTTTTTTTGGGTGTGCCAATAATTTTGTTCAGCGAAATACACAATTTTTTTTAGATTTCATTTAATATTAATAATAAATACTTCAATCTAATTGGTGCATTTTTTTGCATTTATCAATATTTAAAGGGTCAAAAGGTGGCCAGAAAGTTAAAAATGCTTGCCGTGCCAATAATTTTGTTCGTCACTGCATATAGTTAGGCCCAGCATCTCACAACAAACTCGCAACGACGAACGCGACACAGACACACAGGACTGGCTCTCTGTCGCACTCGGCTATTCAGCAATGGGCTGGGGTTGCACACACAGGAGAACAACTAACCGTTAGCCGAAGTGCCGTTCGCGGCTGCGCAGCAATAGCCGATGCAGTAGCGCATACGCCAGACATACAAAGGCGCCAAGATAACGGGGCTGCGGCGAATGGAATGTTCTAGACAATCACGCGATGGCACCGTTAAGTGGATACGAGCACCATAAGCAGGCCCTGGTCCAGCACGAAGAAGGGCCTCCCACTGGCAAATAAAAGGGAAATGCAGATGACGGCGCAAAGATTATCAAAGTACCAGTGAAAGGGGAGAAACGTAAAAGTTCAAATCAAAACACAAAGTGTCAAGTGATCATCGACGGACATCGAAGGACCTGAAAGGACAGCAACAACTACCACCAAGACAGGACATTGGTTGGCAGAGTTAGCAGATAGGCAGCTTTAGCGAATCCTACCGTAGCAGTAGAGGAAGAGGTCGAGAAGATAGACGGCATGGACAACATCGCGAGGCCATCGACGAGTGCGGCCACACGCCTACATGATCGGCAACAGAGACACTGGAGAGACACCTCGATTCCACAGCCTGAGGTGAGGACACGGAGAGCGATTCCAACGGCACCTGAATATCCAAAGGTGGCTAAGCAGGAGCGAGAGTGGGGCTTCCGAACAACGAAGCCACTGCAACAGGTGGAATGGTCGGCGGAGACATGCGGCCTAGAGCTGGACCAGGTCCCGAGGGCTATGCCGGAGCTGCTGAAAGGTATGGCGTTAAAATGGTACATAGCCAACAATAGACATTGGACGTCATGGTCGACCTTGATCCAAATATTCAGGAGTATTTCTTACCACGAGAATACTTTGAAAGTTTGAAAGACGAAGTGACTCGGATACGACAGGCTATGGGAAAGCCGTTTCAGATATATATGGTGGAGATGCAGACGCTAATGCGCCCACTACGTTAAGCAGCGGAACGTGACCTCAAATATATCTATAACAACAGCCTCCCCGACCTACGTGCATACGCTCGACCGAGCTGATGCTGCTCGCCGATGAGTTCGAAGAACTCGAAAAATACCGAGAAAAGTTGCGCCAGAAAAATCTGCCAGATAGAACTAGATTTAGGGCCATGAACGACGCCGGGAGCTCCAAGGAGGCAAATGGAAAGCGTGAGGCCCCACATCCAGAACCCAGCAAGAGCGTGCCGCGTGTGTGGCCAAGAGGGTCACTGGGCAATAGAGTGCCGGAGCGCCATGCTGTAGTTCTGCTGGCCGTGTGGGCTGCTCGGGATCAGAACGCCTGCTTGTTGCCAGACGGGAAACGACCAGCGGCACCCGCCATCCAGGGGCGAGCTGGAACCGCAACGAGGAGGCCCCAGGCGCCAGTAGGCAATATCTACGACGAGGGTGCACAGCTGTCGGCGATGGTTGGAATCGGCGCCGCACAGTTTAGGGCCATGATCAACACCGGAGCAACAAGCAGCTTTGTTAGTGATAAACTAGGTAACTGGCTCTTTGGGCCGGTGGAGCACCACACGGAGGTTGATTCGACTGGCAGACGGAAGGTGAACCCAAGTGGACAAACTCCTTGAGGCGACAGTCCACTTGGGAGGCGAGAGGCGAGGATACCGTTGCTGATACCTACCCGGGGTGATCGACGACTTAGTGCTGGGCTGGGACTTCTTGGTCAGCATGGGCATCATAGTGGAGTGCGCCGGGCTGAAACTGGAGATTGCGCCGAGGAGCCCACGACATGGCGCATAACTGGAGGAGAGATTGTCGGTGGCAGTCGGCAACACAAGCACGCCGACCCAGGGGGTGGAAAACGTGCCAGGAGAGCCACTCCACGAGGATGAGGAAGTTGAGACGTTTCTCAAGAGAGAATTGGCAGCCTTCGACACCATCAAGGGAACCTCGAAGACCACCGAACATCGGATCACGATGCATGACAAGCGACCCATCAAACAGAGGTATTTCCGAAGAATCCCAAGATGCAGGCCGAGATTAACGCAAAAGTGGATTATCTGCTGGCGAAAGGCTGCATTGAGGCTTCGAAGAGCCCACATAGCGCACCGATAGTCATGGTCCGTCAGCTCAACGCCAGATCAGTGAAAGATGCCTACCCGTTGCCGCGGGTGCATCATTTTTGTCACACGGGGGTAATTTTGCACACAACAACAGAAGATCGCTGGTAACAGCGGATCACGCTTAACAACACTAATTGCTGTTAACAGCAGGAGCAGAAATGCTATTAACAGAACGCAAAAGTGACTCGAGCGCCCAAATGCGAGGGACCTGAAAGGACAACACAGGACACCACGCCAGAAGACTCTTCAGCAACAACTGCCACCAAGACAGGACATTGGTTGGCAGAGTTAGCAGATAGGCAGATTTAGCGAATCTTGGAGTGTGTGAGTGCTATTTACGGAGTAGCCGTGCGGACTCGGAGTGAGTACACTGTCTCTTGCGAGGTGAAGCCAGCCAGTAGGAGAGCCTATATGAAATCCGTGCGGAGCGCCGGAGAATACAGCAGCGAATCCTGGCGATAACCCAGAGCAAATCCTTTGCGTGCAAGAGAGACGTATCGCACTCGGAGCTGGAGTACCTGCGTAAATAGCGAATCACGCAGCCAAGTGTGCCCATAGTTGAAGAGTCCTTGCGGATAGCAGGAGTACCTCAGGCTGGATAATAACAATTGTTGCACAATAAATTGCACAATCAATTAAACATAAGCACAACGAAGTACAAAATATACCGCTCAAACTTAAAACCATAAAAGACTTATTATTATCGCCCGTGCCTACAAATACAAATATTGATGGCACGAACACACTGTCGCCTGAAGTCAACGCGGCTTAAGCTAGGAATAACCGAAGGTTCGTTACAGTATGTATACATTGATGATTATGAAATATGCCGATCCAACACAAACACACTCACACACCCGCTCCCCGGCAAGACATTGCGTAAAGATCAAGCACGTGCGCACGCCACTTGACAACCATATGTCCAGCACATACAGCTCCTACTACATTGACATTGATATTTAATATATATATATAATAACGTAGTTCGAGAATCGGTTTATTAAAAAATATAATTTTATTTCAACTTATCCGACACTACGGAGTAGAGACAAAAATCTAGACTAATTATGCTAAGTACAGAAGACGTTTAGCAAACCTCGGCTTTGAGCTTTTATTAATTGGACTTTAAACCTTGGAGCTTTTGGCTCTTAAGATGATCGCTCTTTGGGAGAGGCGAATATTGAGAGGCCGTGATTTGTGCCACGTCGGCAGTTTCAACCCCTGTCGTGGGAATAGCGATTCTGGCAGTTGTTTATAATAATTGATAAGTTCGTGGGAAGCCAGAATTGTTATTGTCACTATTTGATTATTGAATTATGTTTATGCTACTACTGTGGGAAAGGAATGTGTATCTTATGTGATATACAATTGTCAAGTGCATGTTATAAGTAAAGTGTGTGAATACATATGTCACTTCCCCATCCTTAAAAATGTAGCCCGTCCTCAGGCGGATAATTTAGGATATAATTGGTGTCAAACCCGGAAGAGCACTCTGCGAACGCGTCCGTACTCCACGAAAAAAACAACT
>JAWNOY010000238.1:0-10000 GCA_035045545.1 Drosophila gaucha
TCTTCAGCGTGAACGAGTTTATATGCGGTTGTGTTCGACTATATTTAGCACTGCAGGAGAGACGGGGATTTATGTATTGTATTTTTTAAAAGAGTAAATTTTTTTTAACGTTGACTTACATATATGATTGAGAAGATGCAAGCCCGAATCTTGTAACGGAGTTTTTTTTGCATAAGGGTTTCTTGAATCTTCACTTTAATTGTTTTTTGTTAGTATGTAAAAATCTAAGCTAGAATATTTACGGTTAGGCAGGGATTCAGGGCATCTCCTAGTCAGGCAATTCCGACAAAAGCGTAATTTTTTGCTAACAATATTTTGTATATATATTAAACTAGAGGGATGGGCCAACTTCGGTCATGCCGAAGCTTGGAAATACCCCTGCAATTGTAAAGGATATAGATATAGTTTTCTATGATTTGCCACGCCCCCAACAAGTGGATAAATATAATTTTTAGTCAATCTATTAAATAATTTTGAATCTGTAACTATGAAACTTTGGAAGATTTACTTTGTTCGAATAGCCACGCCCCAAAGAGGCGGATATATATCATTTTTCATAATTTTGTCGAAACGGCTTCATTCATCTAACGTTTTTGTCAATTTTTGGAACTGTAGGTGTAAAATTGTAGAAGATACAGTTTTTTCCGAGTGGTCTCGCCCCTTATGGGCGTACATATATATGCTATAACATAAATACAAATATATATTTGAGGTTTCAAGACTCTGGCTCTAACAGCATCCAATATAGATACAAATATATGTTTGAGGTTTCAAGACTCTGGCTCTAACAGCATCCAATATATTGGCACTATTCAGACTTTCCCGATTTGCCAAATATATATAACTTTTTGATCAATCTAAAGGGGAGGCCAAAGGTATATTACTTTCTAAATTTGGATACTCTAGCTTCAAAACTGTAGAAGATATAGTTTTATCCGATTTGCCACACCCCCAAAGATAGCTATGTATATTCTTTATATCTTTTTGTATTGCGGTGAAATTCAGGAGTATATATTCCAAATTTCATATCTCTGACTTTAATAACGTCGAAGTTATCCCACTAAAACATTTCTTAAAACTGATTTGTCCTATGGGAGCTATAGGATATAGTTGTCCGATCCGGATGATTTCGAGATATACAATGTCTGCAGCTTCCAGCTTATGTGCAAAATTTCAGTTCTGTAGCTCTTATAGTCTCGGAGGAGATTGCGTTGATCCAAGCAGACGGACATGGCTATACCAACTCAGCTCGTCTTGCTGATCAAGAAAATATATACTTTATATAGTCGGAGATGCTTCATTCTCTGCGTTGCAAGCTTCTGACCAAAATGAAAATACCCTTTTTGCAAGGGTATAATAAATACCTAAAGACAAGTCAATAATGACATTCTCCAAAATCTATTATAGCAGCTCCATTGGAAAACTATGGTTACGAAACATTGTAGAGTTTCATCTTTCTGCCACAGGGACTATTAGATCAAAATTAAGTTATTGTAAGAAAAACTAAACTAATCATGCATATAAAACCTCTTGTACAACTTTGGAAGATATAGTTTTCCTCCAAAAGATGCAAATGTATATAATTTTTTACAATTTTGTCGAAGCAGTTGAGCTTAAGGTATTTTTCAAATTTTGGGTGTGAAATATAGTTTTTACCGATTCGTCACGCCCATAATGGGCGTAGCTCTATGTTTTTGTACGGGGGTGATTCACTCAAATACATGCTTTAAGTTTCAAGGCTCTAACAGCTCCCAAAATATTATAGGATTTATGGAAAACACTAGAGAGACTTCCCGATTTGCAATGCCTTTAGTGGGGATATAAATATTTCTGATCGACTTACTGTCTGAATTTCAGTGTTCTAGCTCTTAAACTGTAGAAGAAATAGTTTTACCCGATTTGTCACGCCCCCATTGGGCGTAGCTATATATTCTGTACCTTTTTGCATGGGGATGCGATTAACGAGCATATATTCCAAATTTCAAGTCTAAGCCTTCTATAGCGCCGAAGTTATCCTACTAAAACATTTCTTAAAACCGATCTGTCCTATGGGAGCTAAAGGATATAGTCATCTGATCCAGATGATTCCCAGATATACAATGCCTGCAGCAAATTGGAGCCTATGTGGAAAATTTATACCTACCTTTACAAGGGTATTACCGGCATGGCCGAAATTAACCCATCCCTCTAGTTTGTTTAGCTTTCAATTTTTCTATTTTGACGCTTCCACTTCTTTACACTTGTTTGTTTGTGAAGGGCTTTCTTCTTTCTTTTATCGCGGACATAAACATTCGTGTTGTTGATTTTCGTGGTGATTCGTTTTGCTTGCCACAAAAAGCTATCTTGAGTTTTTACTCTCTTGCTTTTTCTGTTTCTCTCGCCTTTTTTTAACTATTATTCGGTTTGCGCTCTCGCAATATAATTTCCTCGCTCTTTCGTTTGTTTAACCCCGCTTGGAAATATGTCGTGCTATAAAAAAATTTGCACATTTCGCCAAGTCGTTGATTCTGCGCAGCCTTAAATACTGCATACATAACAAGGCAGTCTCAGTCACAGTCATCTGATTATCTATTCTCTCACTTATACAAAACGAACGGTGCTTTGGCTAAAAATAGCTCGCCTTATCAGTTTTCTTTTCTTTTCTTCATGATCTTCTTGCGAAAAATGTAATCAGGTAATATTTTATAAAAACAATTTCAATCGGACATAAAATATACCTAAAATTTGAAGCTGACTTCAATAAGACATGCATCAAACTGAGGGAGAACAAGTTTGAATTCTTTTCCTACGAGACTAGAAATTCCAGGACTTACAAGGCAGTTCTCTGTGGACTGGACAAACAACCTCGTTAAGATGTCAAAGGCATGCTTCTTAATCTTGGCCTTAGCGGTACGAAATTAAAACTGATTGAAAAACTACATGGAATGGATATAACCTTATTCTGTATAGTGTTTACTTCTCTCCCAAGAGCGTAACTGCGGGATGACTACTCCCACGTAAACCAAAACAAAGTACGTTGGGAATACAAAACCAAAATCCATAACAAATTGACGCAGTACTACAATTGCCAACTCTATGGATACGGAGCCAAACAATGCGAAATTAAAACATCTTGAGCGCACTGTCCTAAGAATCATCAATCAAAGGAAACCATCCCTCAACTGATGCCACTTGTCCTTGTCGAATTTCATACCAGTCGCTCTAGTCGGGTCTGCCCGACTACGAGATCCCCTGAACCAAGTCTGAGGTGGTGTTGTAAACAACCTAGCTTACATCTTTTATCTATGCATATTATGCTCTGCGCGCATATACACAAGTACACATACACACATGCATACACAAAACCGCTCACCGATTACTGCGTAGTTCATTTGAATGTATGTGTGCACACGTACAGGCTGCTGCCGCGTGCTTTTGCCAATTGACAAAATGTTTTCTTAAATAGTTTCTGTATTACTTAACGTATTTAAATCAAACTCTCAGCAATGAATGCTTTTATTTTATTAAAAATACGGTTTTGCCTAAAAAATTTTAGAAAATTAAACTGTGGCTTTCATAATTTAAATAAAAAAAAAATGATTTTGTAAAATGTCCAGCCGATATCCAAAATATAAAAAGAAACAAGTATGAATGCTTTAGTCGGGTCTGCCCGACTACGAGATCCCCTGAACCAAGTCCGAGCTGATGTTTTACAAAACCTAGCTTACATCTTTTATCTATACATATTACCTCTGCGCGCATATACGCATGCACACATACACACAGGCACGCATATACACATGCACACATATACACATGCACACATATACACATGCACACATATACACATGCACACATATACATATGCACACATATACACGTGCACACATATACACATGCACACATGTACACATGCATACATTTGTATACACATGCACACATATACATACCATGCACACAGAAGCACGCTCGCCGATTACTGCGTAGTTGATTTGAATGTATGTGTGCACACGTACAGGCTGCTGCCGAGTGCTTTTACAATGTTTCCTTTAATAACTTCTGTATTACTTAACGGCTTTGAATGCAATTTTCTGCATTGAATGCTATTATTTTATTGAAAATACGGTTTTCACTAAAAAATTTGAAAAAATTAAATTGTGGCTTTGATAATTTTTTTTTTGAATAAAATTTTTTTGTAAAATGTGGAGCCGGTATCCAAAATATGAAAAAATAGAAAATATATTTTATTTACAAAAAGCTAAAAACAAAGATTGGTAGCTGTAGCTAAAAATATGTAAGAGATATGGTCAAAAAACTGAATCTTGATAACGTTTTAAATCGATAACATTGAAACGGAAAAATTGATCGAATATCTAAAACAAACTCGATATTTTCGTTGTATACGCAGACCATCATGCAAAATTTGAAGTCTCTAGCTCTTATAGGTTCTGAGATCGACGCGTTCATACATACGGACAGACGGACAGACCGACGGACATGGCCAAATCGACTCAGCTTGTCGCCCTGATCAAGAATATATATACTTTATGGGGTCTGCCACGCCTCCTTCTGCCTGTTACATACTTTTTGCAAAACCATTATACCCTGATTTCCCATTTTCAATGGGTTCAGGGTATAAAAATAATGTATTTTTTATACGAAAATCTTAGTGCAAAATTTACTTACTATAGTTTAAAAACAAGTAAGAAAGCTCTAGTCGAGTCACAGCCCGACTACGAGATCCCCTGAACCAAGTCCGAGCTGATGTTTTAAACAACCTAGCTTACATCTTTTATCTATATATATTACCCTCTGCGCGCATATATGCATGCACACATACACACATGCACACATACACACATGCACACATATACACATGCACACATTTGTATACACATGCACACATATACATACCATGCACACAGAAACGCGCGCAGATTAATGCGTAGTTGATTTGAATGTATGTGTGCACACGTACAGGCTGCTGCCGCGTGCTTTTACAATGTTTCCTTTAATAACTTCTGTATTACTTAACGGATTTAAATGCAATTTTCTGCATTGAGTGCTATTAATTTATTGAAAATACGGTTTTCACTTAAAAATTTAAAAAAATTAAATTGTGGATTTGATAATTTTTTTTTTAAATAATTTTTTTTTGGGAAATGTGGAGCTGGTATCCAAAATATGAAAAAATAGAAAATGTATTTTAATTACAAAAAGCTAAAAACAAAATTTGGTAGCAGTAGCTAAAAATATGTAAAAGATATGGTCAAAAAACTGAATCTTGATAACGTTTTAAATCGATATCATTGAAACGGAAAAATTTATCGAATATCTAAAACAAACTCGATATGCGCGCTGTATACACAGACCATCATGCAAAATTTGAAGTCTCTAGCTCTTATATGTTCTGAGATCGACGCGTTCATACATACGGACAGACGGACGGACGGACGGACGGACGGACGGACGGACGGACGGACGGACGGACGGACAGACAGACGGACAGGGCTAAATCGACTCAGCTCGTCACCCTGATCAAGAATATATATACTTTGTGGGGTCTGCCACGCCTCCTTCTGCCTGTTACATACTTTTTGCAAAACCATTATACCCTGATTTCCCATTTTCAATGGGTTCAGGGTATAAAAATGAAAAGATATGTTCGAAAAACCGAATCTCGATAACGTTTTAAGTCGATATCATTGAAACGGAAAAATTTATCGAATATCTAAAACAAACTCGATATGCGCGCTGTATACACAGACCATCGTGCAAAATTTGAAGTCTCTAGCTCTTATATGTTCTGAGATCAACGCGTTCATACATACGGTCAGACGGACGGACGGACGGACGGACGAACGGACGGACGGACGAACGGACGGACGGACGGACGGACGGACAGACAGACGGACAGGGCTAAATCGACTCACCTCGTCGCCCTGATCAAGAATATATATACTTTGTGGGGTCTGCCATGCCTCCTTCTGGCTGTTAAATACTTTTCGCAAAACCATTATACCCTGATTTCCCATTTTCAATGGGTTCAGCAACCTACATAGTCAATTTGGTGTCTCTAGCTATTATAGTCTATAAGTTATAGCTTAAAAACAAAGTCAAAATATCGATTGTTATCGATAATAAGGAAATAGGATGAGTTATCGAAAAAAAAAATAAGCTTGTACTGCGTATGGTATACAAGAATATGTATCTAAAATCTCAAATCTCTAGCTTTTGTGGTTTACGAGATCACTGCTTTCATACGGACGCACAGACGAACAGACGAACGGACGGGCAGACGGACATGGCTAGGTCGACTCAGATCGTCGTCTTGATCAAGAATATATATACTTCATGGGGTCTGCCATGCCTCCTTCTGGCTGTTACATATATTGTCACAAAACCATTATACCCTTAATTCCCATTTTCAATGGGTTCAGGGTATAAAAAAAAATTAGTTTTTGACCAAAAAATGTTGAGAGCAGCGGGAATTGAACCAGCAACTCCTTGCTTTGCAAGCCGCCACATCTAACCATTACACCACACTCTTCATATTGTTCTCAGTGACAAAGACGCCACTAAAGTAGCAGCAGCGAGGATTACAATGCAACTGAAATTGCGATTTAACAAATAAAATTCAAAGGAGAATTCACACATTTGAATGTATGTGTGCACACGTATAGAGTGTGTGCACTGCACACGTATTGGCGCTCGCTGCCACGTACTTTTGCCGATTGACAAATGTTTTGTTCCATAACTTCAATGTTACTAAACGGATTTTAATTACAATTTCAGCATTGATTTCTTTAATTTTACTAAAAATACGGCTTTACTTAAAAAATTTCAAAAAAATTGTGGCTTTTATATTTTTTGTAAAATGTGGAGCTGGTATTTACAGAAAGCTATGTGCAAAATATGGTGACTGTAGCTAAAAATATGTAAAAGATATAGTCCAAAACTGAAACTTGATAAAGTTTTTAATCGATATCAGTAAAAACAGGCAAAGTTATCGAATATCAAAACAAACTCGATATGCGCGCTATATACGACGAGATGAGTCGACTTGGCCCCGTCCGTCTGTCTGTCCGTATGTATGAACGGGTCGATCTCAGAACATATAGGAGCTAGAGACTTCAAATTTTGCACGATGGTTTGTGTATGCAGCGCGCATATCGAGTTTGTTTTAGATAAATTTTCCCGTTTCAATGATATCGTTTTAAAACGTTATCAAGATTCAGTTTTTTGACCATATCTTTTACATATTTTTAGCTACAGTTACCAAATTTTGTTTTTAGCATTTTGTAAATAAAATACATTTTCTATTTTTTCATATTTTGGATACCAGCTCCACATTTCACAAAAAAAATTTATTAAAAAAAAAAAAATTATCAAAGCCACAATTTAATTTTTTAAATTTTTTAGTGAAAACCGTATTTTCAATAAATTAATAGCATTCAATGCAGAAAATTGCATTCAAATCGTTAAGTAATACAGAAGTTATTATACCCTTGCAAAAAGGGTATATTAATTTTGGTCAGGAGTTTGCAACGCAGAGAAGGAAGCATCTCCGACCATGTAAAGTATATATATTCTTGATCAGCAAGACTAGCTGAGTTGATATAGCCATGTCGTCTGTCCGTCAGTCCGTCTGTCTGGATCAACGCAATCTCCTCCGAGACTATAAGAGCTACAGAGCTAAAATTTTGCACATAGGCTGGAATGTGCTGCAGGCATTGTAAATCTCGGAATCATCCGGATCGGATGACTATATCCTATAGCTCCCATAGGACAGATCGGTTTTAAGAAATGTTTTAGTCGGATAACTTCGACGTTATTAAAGTCAGAGACTTGAACTTTGGAATATATACTCCTGAGTTGCACCTAAATACAAAAAGATATAGAATATATATCTACGCCTTTTGGGGGCGTGGCAAATCGGAATAAACTATATCTTCTACAGTTTTGAAGCTAGAGCATCCAAATTTGGAAAGGACTATACTGTTGGCCTCCCCTTCAGATTGATCAAAAAATTATATATCCACGCCTACTTGGGGCGTGGCAAATCGGGAAAGTCTATATAGTGCTCAACATAAATCCTTCAATATTTTGGATGCTTTAAAGCCAGAGACTTGAGACTTAAAACATATATTTGTATCTACCACCCCTAGATAAAAGATAAAGATTATATATCTACGTCTATTAGGGGCGTGGCAAATCGGAAAAATCTATATCTTCTACAATTTTACACCTAGAGCTCCAAAAATTGACACAGACGTTAGGCTTGACTGTTTCGACAAAATTATGAAAAATTATATATATCCGCCTCTTGGGGGCGTGGCAAATCGGAGAAAACTATATCTTCCAAAGTCTTATAGGTAGAGCTTCAAAATTTGATATATAGGTTACTGTTGCCCTGCTCAATAGATTACCCAAAAATTATATCCAATTGTTGGGGGCGTGGCAAATCAGAAAACACTGTATCTATATCCTTTGCAATTGCAAGGGTATTACCAAACTTCGGCATGGCCGAAGTTACCCCATCCCTCTAGTTAATGGAAACATTGTAAAAGCACGCGGCAGCAGCCTGTACGTTTGCACACATACATTCAGATCAACTACGCAGTAATCGGCGCGCGTGCTTCTGTGTGCATGGCATGTATATGTGTAAATGTGTGTACAAATGTGTACATGTGTATATGTGTGCATGTGTATATGTGTGCATGTGTATATGTGTGCATGTGTATATGTGTGAATGTGTGATAAAAGATGTAAGCTAGGTTGTTTAAAACATCAGCTCGGACTTGCTTCAGGGGATCTCGTAGTCGGGCAGACCCGACTAGAGCTTTCTTACTTGTTTAACTTATGTATTTATTAATTTAAACATTATTTAATAATTTTAATAATGAGTTGAACCTCCCTTGTTGAGAATGATCTCATAGATCCGATTGGGAAGCTATTCGTACAACTTTCCAATATAATTTAAGGAAATGGCTGACCAAGCATTTTTAATGCCTCCAATTAATCCCTCCTTGGTGGAATACTGCTTTAAACTTGTGTTTAAAAATTGCAACTCGCACGTTCCATAGTAAGAGATAGCTCCCCACACCATCGCACCGACCACACGACTATGAAGTCGATCCAATTGATGTTCCTCCTTCCGAAGATTATGGAAATAAAAGTTGTATTCATCGGGTTCTTCCAAATTAAATTTCTTTTCATCCGAAAAGACCACATAGTGCCAATCACGTTTCCAGGCCATGTGCTCTCGTGCGAGATTTAATCGTATTTTTTTCCGAGCTTCGTTAAGTGGCGGTTTTTTTATACCCTGAACCCATTGAAAATGGGAAATCAGGGTATAATGGTTTTGCAAAAAGTATGTAACAGGCAGAAGGAGGCGTGGCAGACCCCACAAAGTATATATATTCTTGATCAGGGTGACGAGCTGAGTCGATTTAGCCCTGTCCGTCTGTCTGTCCGTCCGTCCGTCCGTCTGTCCGTATGTATGAACGCGTCGATCTCAGAACCTATAAGAGCTAGAGACTTCAAATTTTGCATGATGGTCTGTGTATACAGCGAAAATATCGAGTTTGTTTTAGATACTCGATAAATTTTTCCGTTTCAATGTTATCGATTTCAAGATTCAGTTTTTTGACCATATCTTTTACATATTTTTAGCTACAGCTACCAAATTTTGTTTTTAGCTTTTTATAAATAAAATACATTTTCTATTTTTTCATATTTTGGATACCGGCTCCACATTTTACAAAAAAAATTTATTTAAAAAAAAAACTATCAAAGCCACAATTTAATTTTTTCAAATTTTTAAATTTTTAAATTAATAGCATTCAATGCAGAAAATTGCATTCAAATCCGTTAAGTAATACAGAAGTTATTAAAGGAAACATTGTAAAAGCACGCGGCAGCAGCCTGTACGTGTGCACACATACATTCAAATCAACTAAGCAGTAATCAGCGCGCGCGTTTCTGTGTGCATGGTATGTATATGTGTGCATGTGTATAC
>JAWNOY010000239.1:0-10871 GCA_035045545.1 Drosophila gaucha
CTCGTCAACACTCTTTTTGAGAACTCTCTTCTTCTAGTGAGTTCTCGGCAAGGTTCAACTTCACTTCGACTTGTGTTAACAAGTCGAATCCTATAATGGCTTCGAACGATCTGAGAGTGTCTAGAATGAAGAATGGGGAAGTGTGCTTGAAAATTTTCATTAGGTACTTTTGCTTAATTTCAGTGGATCCGTGGATCGAATTCGTTGAGAATGGCTTGGCGACCGGCCAAGAGCTAGTGCGGAAGGCAAGTCTTTGGGTTGCGCCGACAATACAATAGCTCTGAGTTGTTTTCTCAGGCCCGAAATAAAGGTGTGCAAGGCGTCGGCCCTAAATTCAGCATTGAGCAAATCTGCGCCTTCTTGTTCGTACTACATTTCAACCTTGTCACTAGAGTCAATCTTTTTTCCACTTCGTCATAGTACTGCATGAAGGTCATGTCACCTTGCCTGACCATGTCTAGGTTTTACCTCAGCAGGCGTAAAGATGTTTTGTCGGAATAGGTGCAGTCTAGTCTAGCCAGAATGGCATCAAAATTTACCACCGTATTATAGGACACAAGCAAGGCTCCAGCTTGTTCTGTGACCTTGTTTCTAATGATAAGTACAGCTTCGTAGTGCGAGCTGCTGCCGCCGAAGGACTTGAACAGTTCGTACGCATTTACTGCTGCCTGTCTCCAGGCAACATATTGGTCTTGTGCACCAGAAACTGACTTTATTATGTCAATCGGCATATCGCATTTGACACCTGGGATAACGGAGACTTTTTTGTATATGACAATCGGTGGTGCTTGCACCTGCAGACTCTACACTCGCTCGGTTAGCGAGTTTATTTGGGACTGTGTCTAGGCTTGCTGTAGTGCCAGTGCCTGTCTGACGGCATTGTCGACGAGAGCTTGGATTTGAGAGGACTCCATGGTGTTGCCTAATTGGTGTTGTAAACTCCAAACAGTCTGCTCTTTTTCCACACTATCCTCGCTTTCGTATTCGATTTTAATCTCTCTATAAGCGTTCACCCAACTCATTGGGTAACCTCACAGTTATACGAATATACTTTTGGCGATCACGACTGATCGGCATCTTTGGATGCAGGGAACAGAGTGGAATGTAGTGTTACTGACTATTTACTTCAATAGGATATAATTTTTCCCCAATATTTTACGCAGTACAATGTCAATATAAGCAAAGTGTGTTATTACCAGTCTGCATCTACATTCATTTGGCCTAACTCCTCCGTACCATGACTTAGTGTGTCCGTATCAAGC
The DNA here is from genome assembly GCA_035045545.1 of Drosophila gaucha. Classification (NCBI taxonomy): domain Eukaryota; kingdom Metazoa; phylum Arthropoda; class Insecta; order Diptera; family Drosophilidae; genus Drosophila; species Drosophila gaucha. The sequence goes on from JAWNOY010000239.1 coordinate 1,263, forward strand.
ATAGCAATTCTATTGATAGAGTTTGCCTGCTGGCTTTTAATGGGGGCGATCGCGTGGCCCGGTCGCCGCTTGCTCTTTTCGAGTTAGAATTGGGTGACATAGACTTCCCCCTTTTTCTTGCCCGTACGTCGTTTTTGAGCGTTCAGCAATCTTTCAGCAGCATCGCTTATAGTTTTTGCTATGGTGTCATTAGGGCATGCAGATATCAAGCTTTCTTGACCAGGGCAGATGCTGCTTATTGTAGCATTGTTGTTGTGTTATTACTCTGAGTTCCAGTGTCTGAGCGTTGAATTTCTGAGCGGCATTCAGTTCTAATCTCAGAAGGTAATTTGATCAAGCTAGGAAAATTATTCTCTTCCATTGTATAAATATGTTCTTCAATTATTACCCCTCTTATGCAGCCATGCGCGGGGAGAGGCGAATGACTACCCCGAAGAGGAGAAGTTGCCGTTTTTCCAAACTTCTCTTAATGTTATTGTTTTTGTTTTTGTCTGATTGCCGAGACCACGCGGATCAGCATCCAAGAATTATGATGTGTCATAGCTTTAGCACACAAGAAAACGGTCTCTGTCTTTGTCATAAATAACAAAGTAAATTAAAGTGGATAATAATCCTCTTTCTAACTCTTAGCTTAGTAATAAGCAGATTGATTATAAAATAATGTGCCATATAGCTGGGAAATCACCAGTGGAGATCAGGACTGAGTTTCGTAAAGCGAAACACCTTTTATGCAACGACACTCAGAACATCAGCACAACAACTGCAACACTAACATTTACTAGTGCTACTAGTAATTCGATATACACCACGGCCACGGCAACAACAGCGCTAACAGCCGCAATCAGCTGTTTGAACCCCACTGAAAGTATGGATAACCATGGAGATTGCTTCTCCCAATGCTCCGCAGACATTGCTCCTCCAACTCTCAGTGGAGCCGCAAAAATGCACTCTCCAGCGCTCAGTGGAGCTGCTACAATGTTGGTGGCGGCCCAAAAAATCGGAAAGTCAAGAGAAAGAAACCTCTATCCCCAAACAACAGCCTTAATAGGTCGAACAAAGATTTAAAACTGGACTTGCATCAAACAGCATGCCAAATTCTAGTAATATGTTTGCCTTGCTAGACATGGACATAGATGTAACCAGGGAAAACTATGTTGACTAAAGATCCAGAGACACAATTCCATAATAGTCATTCTGATGCTGCTCAGCATATCCCTAATGATTCAAGTGATGCAGCTAACAACCTACAACATATTGTCAAAGTCAAAGTCAACCAAGGCGAAACAACCAGAATATTTCCCAATGATAGCGATACTTATAGAGCTATTGTTAATCATTTTGATGCTATTGGTATTGAGTTCCATACATGTTAATTAAAGAAAGAGAAGCCTTACAGAATAGTAGTTAGGAGACTTCACCATAGCACTTTAAACAACAATGTTTTTGCAAATTTTAAAAATTATGGCTTTGATGCTCTGCAGGCACATAACCCAAGATCAAGGACTAACAGAGATAACAAACTAAATATATTCTTCATAAATGTAAGACCATGACCAAATATTAATAGAATATACGATATCAAATCATATGATATCAAAACACTGTGCCGACAAAAAGTGAGGGTAGAAAGGATTCGCAAGGCATTTGAAATCGCCCAATACATGCCATGCCAGGAATATGGTCACACAGACAAATACTGCCGTCGTCATCCCAATTGTGCACGATAATAAGAAGATGATCTCACCAAGCAATGCGCATGTTTCCAAGATGCACAGCCTACCTGTATGCTCTGTGGTGGAAATCATATGGTAAGCTATAAAGGATGTCAATGGTATCAGGAGTATCTTAGACGATCAACAGGCACTTTAATAAAGAAATAGTACACATTGACGTCTAGACAGACCATAAGGGAGAAAAAACAAGTAAAGCAGCAACAACCACAACAAAAACAGTAGCAGCAGCATCCATCTCGACAGCAACAAATGCCTAAAAACCCTAGAGTCAATACTGGAGGCGTGTCATATGCTTCAATATTAAAAAACGGCAACGCACCTGCCGAGCACCGTCTTCAAGATCTTCAAGCGGAATTGCAGTTGAAACCAAGGGAAATTATTATGCTGCAGCAGCATCCAGTTGACGTTAAGTCACTAATGGAACAACAGCAACAGCAATTTTTGAAATGGCCACATCAGCTGCAACTACAGCAGCAGCAATCAACGACTTGAGCGGCTTAAAAATATAGTTCATGCAATCGACAATATGATAAAACAATGGACTGAGGATACATCGACTACTGATCTGGAATGTTGATGGCAGCAGGTAAAGCCAGAGAAGTTGAGCTCTTCGTGCACAACAACAACATCGTCATTCTTCTCTTAAATGAAATCAACTCTTAATCGTGGGGAAACAGTCAAAATATACGGTTATACCTTCTACCCAGCTTATAAGCCAGCACGACACAATCACGACGTCAGAGGAGCGACGGTATTAGTGAGGAATAATCTCCGCCATTTTCCACAAAGATGTATTGAAACGCAAGCCATACAAATATCTTCAGTTAAAGTTACGACAGGTTTTAAAATATGGAGCTTAGCGCCATATACTGTCCACCAAGAAATAGAATTGAAGAAAAGAAAAGAAAGATGTCAGCTAGATTGTTTAAAACACCGCCTCGGTCTTGGTTCAGGGGATCTCGTAGTCGGGCAGACCAGACTAGAACGTTCTTACTTGTTCTCTCTTAGCTTTGTATGTATATCGGCGCTTCTCAAGTTCTGCTAAGTTCGTCATTTTACCACGAGGTTGAACATATCTCTGCTTTTCGTTTAGCTCATATGCGTCTGCATTTTGTTCAAAATTAGTAAACCAATGCTCGACTGGCATATTAACTCCATCAAAATCCGGTACGATGTTATGTATTTACTTTTGGCTGTCTTGATGCAATTCCATCAGCTTGTTTATTAAAGGTCAGCAACTGAACTGCTGCATGCTTCTATTATTTTCTTCTTGTATATCGCTCATTTTCATTTCTTCTTCCTTCTCGTTCGTTGCGGCGTCTTTCGTGGAAATCGATAGCGTAAAATCACCCTGTCGTCTTCGCTCTAATATTACAAATGGCAATCAAATCGTTTGGACTTTTAATTGATTCCAATAAGCGAAGCCTCTAAATGTGGAACAATGAATTCCAATAAGCGATTCACACGGTTGAGCCCCCAAATGTGGGATAGTTATTATGTATCCCTTATATTTATTAATTATGATTATATTATATTAGACTATGTTTTGGTACTTTGAGTTCAGCTTTGCGTGTCTGTTGGCCTCCACAACTTTTACGACTTCTGTCCGCTTTAACTTAATTCAACTTAAGAACTTGACAACTTGACTTCTTCATGTGTACACTCAGAACTCAGGTAGATTATGTATTGTTGATCTGTACATATATGTTTGAAACCATGTATCCATGTATTGTCGTCAATACATATGTCAATAGGCATATGCCCACAGTACTTAAATTTCTACAATATATCAAGAGGTCATATGCCCAACTTAATGTAAGAGTATCATACTCATAACATAGTGACACTTTGATGCTTTGTTTATACAATCATAAATATACATAAGTGCCGTAATATGATAACCCACTGGCCGGCATCGTAAAAAAATGCAACGCATGCATTGTGACGTTCCCGTCTAAGAGCTTGCGCTTATGCTCATTCCAATTTATGTAAATTCTGCACTTACATATATATAGTGACATATGCATATTGACTCTGTCCACAGTGTAGTCGAAACTAGTTCATTCTGAATTTTCTTAAACTCACGAACATCCAGAATGAAGCAGATTCAAAATACCCAAATCATAAATATTGTCGCCGGCTTGACAGAATGCCGCTGCATAACAACAACGTAGCAAGCGAAGGTTTTGAGAATGTCGCTGCTGCGTAATGACGCGTCTAATTGTCGCCGCTGCATAATTTCAATAGCATATAGAAGAAGCCTACAATGAAATAGTTTTTAGTCTTAAGCAGCTATTCAATAAGCAAGTTGTCATAAAGCCAAACATTGACTTCGTCTTTGAAATCATATCAGCGTTGCCGTTAGCCTACGTCGACAGTGACGTGTAAACCAAGAAATATGACACAAATGATTAATCAATTAAGAAACGTTGAAAAATGAAGTGGAAATAAGAACGCTTTATATACGTTTGTCAAATGGATTGACCACATACTCTCCCTATACATATACATATATATACTAGTGAAAAGCTGCATCAGCAGTGAAGTTATGCTATCCCTTGGTGTCAACAACTTAACAACCTGGACGAATCTTCGAAAACAATTGATTCTATACTACAAAACGCAAACCAAGAACCACGTCTTCCCGAAGGAATTCAGAAACACACCATTCTGGAGGAAGAAGAATACCGTAGGCAGACCTTAATGAGTAAGATTAGAACTAGAAAATAATATTGATGAAAAAACACTGTATACTCGTTTAGTTAAAACCCGCATTGACGATCTTGTTCAGAAATGACCCACTAATATTTGTATCAGAGTAATAAATTATGAATTACTAAATAAATAAATTTGTTTTAAAAAAATTATTTATATGATGACCCCATTCGAAATTTAATTCCCAATAAAGTAAAACAAGTAAAGTCATTCATGCCAGTATATCAACCCAATTCTATTATTCAAAATTTTCCAACATTTCTTCAATCAAACACACCTTATGCTCCATACCAAAATCATCATTTTAATCACCAACAACCATATCATACCCCATACCAATAACCATATCATTCACTAAATCATAGTAAACATAATTCTCAACACTGGAATCATTCTGGGTCGAAAACTCAACCGAACAACTTTATCAACTAAACTTTACAGTATGTACATGAGTTGTTATGTATGTACGTCCATATGTATTTATGTAAATATGTGCATATGTGTTCGTCCATATGTATTTATGTAAATATGTGCATATGTGTTTTATATATTGGATCTTCGTGGTTTAGCGGGTGGTGTGACTGATAAGGTACCTCGAGCATAGACAAGGATAAAGCAGACTTTGTTCCATACATCTATATTTAATACGTGTGAAGCTTAGATCCGTCCAACTTAGTTTCAGGGGTATGCCTCCATAATTTGCATTGCATATAACTGTCATCATCGGCTATCTTCACGCACCGATAAATTTTGAAAATATCTCCATTGGGTGCAACGGGATATAATCGGAAACTCAAGAGTATTCTGATCATTTTGGCTGAATGACAGGACTTTGAATGTCGGCTTGAAACCAACCGCAAATATATTAAATATTATGGAAGTCATGGATACAATGCTACATTTAGGAACGCAGATATTACTTTGATTAGCCCTAAAGGCTTTAAATTTTACTATTAAAAACGTATCTCTCTTATAAAAGTACACTGCAGAAACGTTACCTTAGTTGTGCCAATGATTTAGATTAAGTTACATTTAACACATTACTCAAGTTGAATATTACGACTAATATATGCCGGCTTAGCATACTCTCCCTGTTGAAATCTAGACTTTCTACAGCAGACACAACTTGTTGATGGCCCGTCTAGTCTCTTTAGTGACCGTTTTTAGGACGGCTACTCGGGCGATGTGATCCTTTCCAGGAGTGAGAAACATCACTCTTGCCAATGGCCATTTTAGAGGTAGCAGATTCTCATCCTTAATGAGGACTACGTCGTTGCCAACCATCCAATCGGTTGAAGTTTAGCTTCGTTATGTCAGGCTCACTGAAAGATGAAGGAGGGACACCATTCAATAAATGAGCTGGGGTCAACACGTCTAAGTCTGGTGAATTTTCTGAAATTAATACTTATTGCCTTGAATTAATGACAGAAGTGATGTGGCAGACCTGTGGGCGCAGTTCATCATATGCCAGGATGAAGGGTCCAACACCTTGGTAGAAGTGATAATTGGCTATGTAAGCAAGAGTAATTGCATGGACCGCAACTGCTACAAATGACAAAACTCTCCTGGACTGGGCATATCATGCGACGACCTGTCTTCCGTAGCTCGACTGCAGTCCTCTCCTCCTTTCTTGCCTTTACGACAGTGTCAGGATCCTGATCTGAAGTCACCTTTAACGTGAACAGAACAGCTGACATCAATCGCTACCTCCAGAGGCAACCCAACCAAAACGTGTCTTATGAATTAGTTGAAATCCAGGCGTCAGCTTGATTTGACTCGCACACAGAAATTCATAAAATAAGCTGGATGCAATGACCAAATCTATGATCTGCGGCTTGTAGAAAGTTGGATCAGCCAAAGTTATGTTCGCTGGTATGTTCTAATTATTTGTGTCCACATTGGAGGTTGCCTGTCTGCCAGTTATGTTGAAAGCCACCATCGCCGTAATATTGCGTGCATACTCTCAATCATGAGCTCGCCTGTTTGGCAAATCTTGCTGTTGCCCCAGAAGGGCACGACACGGAACGAAGGGGCCAGCCAAATTCCTGACCAGAATAACTGTGGTGGCCAGGAGCACAACATCAGTATTGTGATCTTGAGCTACGAGAGTATTATTCGACGTACTATGGATGAAGATGATGATGGCTGATTTGATCATCTTACCAATTGCGCAGTATTGAAGCTGTTGAGGTGGAGAGGCTTGATTCCACAGATGCGAAAGCTGGTCGAACTACATTGCCGATATTGATTCTAAGGACGGAGGCCATTTTGCAGATCACAGAGCAATCCTTTGATTCAATGGATACTTACTTCACCTAATGGAGAATCTTACTCTGCCCGGAAAAGACCAAAGCAATGTTTTCCACCCAAAAAAGAAAGGATATTTATTTGGCCACAACCCATATCAGCTTGAGTTCAGAATACAAAGAGTGGCAATTCAATGTCATGTGTTTGGGTATAACACTGGACAAGAGACTTACATTTAACGACCAAATAAATAATAGAAACAAAAAGTGATAGCGTTCGTTCTTTATACTTGAAACTAGGTTATCGCGATTATTGCAAAATTTCTTATTCAAATGTGGCCTATCCACCTAACTGTTGATAAAGTTATTAAGTCCACACGGGGTTTTCCATATAGTTTTCCTACCCATAACCAAAAGGCATATGTATATTAATTATATTATTCTTATAAATTAATATTTAACTATCAAATGTCTAGTTTTTAGAGTATACTCTTATTTGCTTGCAATGTATATTGATATATTATTAAGAGTGAAATAAAATTTAAAATTTAAATTGAATGTGTTGGGTTATTAGTGGGACAACTCAATGTAAATATTCTTAATGAGGAAGTGAACGAATTAATGAAAGAAATTACAGAATATTTGATTGTATGAAAGTTACGGACTTGATATTTGAAAATATATTTTTAATACCCTGAAAAGAAAGAAAATTGCGATATTAATGTATGTAAGCAGTTTATATTGCCGTATACGGTGATCAGTTTTATCTTACCGGTTATTTGTAAAATTGGATCAGAAGCGGAGACGCGGACGAGGACAATTCATATAGTCGATCTGAAGCCGTGCAAGGCAACAGGTGAACAAAATGCCAATCAACAAGTTGCTTAAAAAACAAGTAAGAACGCTCTAGTCGGGACTTCCCGACTGCGAGATACCCTGAACCTTTGCTCGAGTTTGCGTTTTTGCATACATACAGAAAGATATGAATGCAACAGCAAAATAAAATTTGTTTTTGATCAATAAATGTCGATAGCAGCGGGAATTGAATCTGCGACTCTTCGTTTGCAAGCCACCATCTCTAACCATAACACCACACTCTTCATATTGTACTCAGTGACATAGACACCATTTAAGTAGCAGCGGCGAGAATTACAATTTAGTTGCAATTGCGATTTAACAATAATAACTTCTATGTTACTAAACGGATTTTTTTTTTACAATTTCAGATTTCAATTTTTTTAAAAATTAAGTTGAGGTTTTGATAATTTTTTTTTTAATTTATTTTGTAAAATGTGGAGCTGGTATCCAAAATATAAAAAACTGTATTTTATTCACAGAAAGCTAAATACAAAATTTGGTAATTGTACCTAAAACGATGTAAAAGATATGGTCCGAAAATTGAATCTTGATAAAGTTTTTAATCGATATCAGTGGAAAATAAAATGTTATCGAATATCTAAAACAAACTCGATATGCGCGCTGTATACGCAGATATTCGTGCAAAATTTCAAGTCTGTAGCTCTTATAGGTTCTGAGATCGACGCGTTCATACATACGGACGGACGGACGGACGGAGGGACGGACGAACAGACAAACGGACAAGCTAAATCGACTCAGCTCGTCGCCCTGATCAAGAATATATGTACTTTGTAGGGTCTGCCACGCCTCCTTCTGCCTGTTACATACTTTTTGCAAAACCATTATACCCTGATTTCCCATTTTCAATGAGTTCAGGGTATAAAAAGGAGGAAAAATTTGTATACCCTTGCAAAGAGCGTATATTAATTTTGGTCAGAAGCTTGCAACGAACAGACTGAAGCATCTTCGACTGTTCAAAGGATATATATATATAGCCATGTCCGTCTGTTCGTCCGTCTGTCTTATTGAAGCTGCAGAGCTGAAATTTAAACAAACCCTCCAATCTGCTGCAGCCATTGTATATCTCGTAATCATCCGGATCGGATGACTTTATCCTATAGCTCCCATAAGACAGATCTATCTTAAGAAATATTTTAGTTTCAAGCTTCGGCGCTTTTGAAGTATAAAATTTGTAATTTGGAATATATACTCATGAATCACACCCCATACCAAAAAAAAATAGCATATATATCAACGTCCTTTGGGGTGTGGCAAATCGTGTAAATCTATATCTTCTAAAATTTTGGAGAGCATCCAAATTTGGAAAGTAATATACTTTTGACCTACCATTCAAATTGATCAAAATGTTATATATCCACTCTTACTAGCGGCGTGGCAAATCGGGAAAGTCTATATAGTGCATAACATAAATTCTCCAATACTTTGGATGGTTTTAGAGCCAGAGGCTTGAAACCCCAAACATATATTTGCATCAACCACTCCTAGACAAGAAGATACAGCGTGCCAAAACGGAGAAAGGTTGCACAGAGTCTCAAAAATTGATCTACAACATTAATTTTACAACATTAAAAATTGACTACAACATTGCAAACTTGACCGGTTCGACAAAATTATGAAAAATATATATATCCGCCCTTTGGAACGTTGAAAATCGGAGAAAACAATATCTTCCAAAGTTTTATAGTTACAGCTTCAAAATGTTATATAGGTTACTGTGTTGCCCTGCTCAATAGATTGACCGAAAATAATATATATTCACTTGTGGGGGGTGTGGGAAATCGGTAAGAACTATATACATATTTATATCTCGAGATCCAAAAATTTTCAAATACTTTAATCTTGACCTCGTCTTGATAAATCAGAAAAAACTGTATCTATATCCTTCCCAATTGCTTACATATTATTAAGTTTGGGAGATGTAAATTTAAAAATTATTTTAGTTTTTCACTTTTTCACATAGGAAATCGGGGTATAATGGCAAAAAGTATGTAACAGGCAGAAGGAGGTGTGGCAGACCCCATTAAGTATATATTCTG
>JAWNOY010000024.1:0-19179 GCA_035045545.1 Drosophila gaucha
ATTAAATTGCTAAACAACAAAGCCTACTTATTAGATCCGCTGACCTGAGCGAGAGCTAGCGCTTCTTACGCAAGCCCACTCTCTGAGAGATGAAAAGCTGGAATATCCGACAAAAACAGCTGGATTAAAAGTATGCGGTAAGCTTAACAACAACGAGTCGTTTTTCTGGATGCTAGCTCACCGAATGTACACAGTGTGGTCGCTGCCCGTGTAAGCGTCGTAAAGTTTCCACTTTAGTGTAGCCTAGCACCTTTTAAGTCTTCGCCATATGCTCGACATCCTGTCATTTCAATCAGCGTTTAGGTTGGTCCGAATTTTGCCAACTTCACTTAGCTCCCTGGTAGTCTTTTAAGGAAGACTTTTTTAAAACGGTTTTGATCGCCTCCAGGACTTCATCCTAGCTAGCTAGCTCATCCAGATCCCACATTTCTACTTGGACCGATTTAGTGATCGTTTTCGCCACTGGAGCTGGGGCTGGGTTTTCTAGACCTGTTCTCAGAGCATTAGTAAACGAGATGCCCTTAATGGTGTTTGCGGGGCCAAATGAAGACCTGGCTGCTTTGGCGAAGAATACAGTAATATCTGGAGTAATTTGGGAAATTAGAACTCCGTTTGATGTGTTCCGATTGCGTGCCGCTGGCACGCGTTTGATACGACTTTTTAAATCTTTGTAGACTGGGCATCCTCTGTAGTTTGCTGTGTGGTTTCCTCCACAGTTTCCACACTTTTTCGTGTTTATATCATCCTTGTTTGCGAAGCAGGCGGAAGATTCGTGAGAGTCACCACAAGCGATGCAGACTGGTATGACTTGGTGTGCCCATATTCCTGCGCTTATGCGGTTATTTTACAGTGATTCTCCGACTCTAGAATTTTTCTCTAGAATTTTGCTCTCTGGCTCGACCTCAACTCTGAAGAGTGGCTGCTGCACTTTGATTTTATTTAATATATTTATGACTGTTGTTGCATGGAAGTTTTTATCTTTGAGTCCCCCAATGATTTCTGCAGGTGTCACTGTTGATTCAATTCCCTTTAGGACAACTTGTAGTCCCTTAGAGCTTTTGCGCTGATATGTATAAATATTTTTACCTGCTTCATTCAGGTATTTGGTCACTACACGGTGGTCTGCTTCTGCATAAATTTGCACTTTTGTTTCGTGTATATTTCCCTTTTCTTACAGGAATTATATGAAATTTTGCATTTCCAATTAGTGCCGATAGTTTGTTCACTAATGTACTTGAGCTTTGCTCGCGAATGTACATAGGTAGAGGCTTTACTTTTTTTAGTAAGCCCCCTTCGATTGATTCTGCTGAACAGGATGGGGATCAGCATCTGCCAGTAGGTGCCTTAATGGATCCGCCACTATTATTGCCACAGGCAATTTTTAATTTGTTACCAGATTTTGTATTTTGTGGGCTAACTTTTCGCTTGATATGAATGCAGCGATCCATTCCAGTCTGCACAGCCGAACCCGTTTTTATACCCTGAACCCATTGAAAATGGAAATTCAGGGTATAATGGTATTGTGACAATGTATGTAACAGGCAGAAGAAGGCGTGGCAGACCCTATGAAGTATATATATTCTTGATCAGGACGACGAGCTGAGTCGATCTAGCCATGTCCGTCTGTCCGTCTCTCCGTCCGTCCGTTTTAGATATATATTCTTGTATACCATACGCAGTACAAGTTTATTTTTTTTTGATAACTCATCCTATTTCCTTATTATCGATAACAATTGATATTTTGACTTTGTTTTTAAGCTATAACTTTAAGACCATAATAGCTAGAGATACCAATTTTATTATGTAGGTTTCTGTGATGCAAATACAGATAGTGAACTTTTTAAATTTTGGATACCTCCCCCCATTAGCCCCATAAGTGGAAAAAACGTATTTCGAATACTAGGGAGTTGGGATTTCGCATATAGACACTTTTAGATGTCAATAATATGTCCTGAAAATTTCATCAAGAACCGAAGTTACTTAACAATTTATTTCATAATAATGCTGCCCAGAATGCAGCCCAAGCGCAGCCGCTATATTATCTACGCAGTAAGCGGCGCGCGTGCTTGTGTATGTATACGTGTGCGTGTGTGTGTGCGCGCAGAGGCTAATATGTACAGATAAAAGATGTAAGCTAGATTGTTTAAAACACCGCCTCGGACTTGGTTCAGGGGATCTCGTAGTCGGGCAGACCCGACTAGAGCGTTCTTACTTGTAAGATTTTGTTTTGGTTTTTATACCCTATAATGGGTTTGTGACAATGTATGTAACAGGCAGAAGAAGGCGTGGCAGACACCATAAAGTATATATATTCTTGATCAGGACGACGAGCTGAGTCGATCTGTCCGTCTGTCCGTCCGTATGAACGCAGTGATCTCGTAAACCACAAAAGCTAGAGATTTGAAATTTTAAATATATATTCGAGTATACCATACGCAGTACTAGTTTATTTTTTTCTTTCGATAACTCATCCTATTTCCTTATTATCGATAACAATCTATATTTTGACTTTGTTTTTAAGCTATAAGTTTAGGACCATAATAGCCAGAAACACCAAATTTAGTATGTAGGTTTCTGTGATGCAAATAGAGATAATGAACTTTTTAGATTTTGCATACCTCCCCCCATTAGCCCCATAATTCGAAGACTAGGGAGTTGGGATTTCGCGTATAGACACCTCTAGATGTCAATAATATGTCCTGAAAATTTCATTAAGAACCGAAGTTATTTAACAATTTATTTCTCATCATGCTGCCCAGAATGCATCCCAAGCGCAGCCGCTAAATTATCTACGCAGTAAGCGGCGCGCTTGCTTGTGTATGGATACGTGTGCGTGTGTGTGTGCGCGCAGAGGATAATATGTACGGATAAAAGATGTAAGTTAGATTGTTTAAAACACCGACTCGAACTTGTTTCAGGGGATCTCGTAGTCGGGCAGACCGGACTAGACCGTTCTTACTTGTTAGATTTTGCATGTTTTTGTTGTTGTTGAAATTGACGCTAGAGTTTACACTCGATGTTGTAATTGAGTTTTGTGCTAGCGATGCAGAAACTGATCATAATCGCGTTGTTAGTGACTTAAACCATTGTTGTTGTTGATGCTATTGCAGAAGCTAAAGAGATCATTGTGCTTGTTCTTAGTGCGGCGTATTTCGAAATTTAATTATTTGCGATTAATGGAGAGGTGCACTGCGAGCTCCAAGCCTCTTGTCATACGGTCAGTAGAGCTGGAGAGCATGAACGTGCTCTCTGGTTTTCCGTATTCAAAAGAGCTCAGTTGCTCTTTGTTGTTGTTTTTGTCGTTTCGTTTTCACGGGTTAAAAAATTTGAGTAGAACCCATTTCTTTGATTGATAGAGCTTCTACGCTTTTTATTCTAAACGTCGCTCATTTTGGGCGATTTATGAGGGGCAGTTGTAGTATTTTTATTTTTATACCCTTGCAGAAAGGGTATATTAATTTTGGTCAGCAGTTTGCAACGCAGAGAAGGAAGCATCTCCGACCATATAAAGTATATATATTCTTGATCAGCAAGACGAGCTGAGTTGATATAGCCATGTCCGTCTGTCCGTCTGTCCGTCTGCCTGGATCAACGCAATCTCCTCCGAGACTATGAGAGCTACAGAGCTGAAATTTTGCACATAGGCTGGAATGAGCTGCAGGCATTGTATATCTCGGAATCATCCGGATCGGATGACTATATCCTATAGCTCCCATAGGACAGATCGGTTTTAAGAAATGTTTTAGTGGGATAACTTCGACGTTATTAAAGTCAGAGACTTGATATTTGAAATATATACTGCTGATATGCACCCAAATACAAAAAGATATAGATTATAAATCTACGCCCTTTGGGGGCGTGGCAAATCGGATAAAACTATATCTTCTACAGTTTTGAAGCTAGAGCATCCAAATTTGGAAAGTAATATATTTTTGGTAATATATTTCAGATTGATCAAAAAATTATATATCCAGGCCTACTTGGGGCGTGGCAAATCGGGAAAATCTATATAGTGCTTAACATAAATCCTTCAATATTTTGGATGCTGTTAAAGCCAGAGACTTGAAACTTAAAACATACATTTGTATCAACCACCTCTAGAAAAAAAGATAAAGAATATATATCTACGCCCATTAGGGGCGTGGCAAATCGGAAAAACTATATCTTCTACAATTTTACACCTAGAGTTGCAAAAATTGGCACAGACGTCAGGCTTGACCGTTTCGACAAAATTATGAAAAATTATATATATCCGCCTCTTGGGGGCGTGGCAAATCGGCGAAAACTATATCTTCCAAAGTCTTATAGGTACAGCTTCAAATTTTGATATATAGGTTACTATTGCCCTGCTCAATAGATTGCCCAAAAATGATATATATCCAATTGATGGGGGCGTGGCAAATCGGGAAAGTCTATATAGAGCTTAACATAAATCCTTCAATATTTTGACCGCTGTTAAAGCGAGAGACTTGAAACTTAAAACATATATTTGTATCAACCACCCCTAGAAAAAAAGATAAAGAATATTGGGGGCGTGGCAAATCAGAGAAAACTATATCTATATCCTTTACAATTGCAAGGGTATTACCAAACTTCGGCATGGCCGAAATTAGCCCATCCCTCTAGTTTATTATAGTGTTTTCGTTCTTTTAGACTTACAAATGTAGAGAACAATTTTAACGAAAGCTCACCCACGGGCTCACAAAAACAGTAGTCAGCTTTCAGAGCTTCGCAAAACTTTCAGGGGTGCATTTCATTATACAAATTTTAATTTTTTAGTGCACTGGGGTATTCGTTATTAGAAAAAAACTAGAAGGATGGGCTAGGAAGCTAGAATAATGGTAATACGCTTGCAATTGTAGAGGTATAAAAAAATGTTGCGGCTCTATCTATTAAATTTTGGATTATCTATTTTATTCCGAAGAAGAGAGAGTTCTCAGAGAGAGTGTTGACGTGTTTTTTTTGTGCTCCGAAATTTTTTCATTTATTTTATTCTAAAACTGCATTAAATTTTATTGCTTGTTTATTTATTTTGCTTGATATAACAAGTGCTTGTTTTTGTGCAAAGATTCGTCTGTTGGACTGTGAGTAACTTGTTATCTTGATTTTACTTCTGCATTTTCGGCAATTTGTTTTGCTTTGATCTCTTTTAGAGTTTGGCGCTTCCCAATTCCCAACTTTACACTTGTTTGTGTGTGTATTGCTTCAAGCAGTGTGATCGTTTTGTTCGTTTTGCTCTGCATACGAAATCCGCTCTTGAGTTTTACTCGTTTTAATCTCTGTGCTTCTTCTTGCATTTGATCTTTTTCTCTCTTTTTGCGCTCTCGTAATTTATATTTTTGCCTTTTGTTTTTGTTGACCCCTGTTGTCAATAATGTCGTGCTGCAAGAAGTCTTGTACATTTCGCCAAGCTGCTGATTCCGCACAGCCTCAATTTATTAGTTGCCGGCTGTGTGAAAATATTATGCATGCGAAGTGTGCTGGTCTCACAGGACGTGATTGCGACCGAATAACCGCAACTCCCAAAGTTGGGAGTGGTGGCTTGAATTGGTCTTGCCCTAATTGTTTGGAAAAACAATTTTCTTTCTCGAAAATGTATAACATTTTGAGAAATGATTTCCTGAAGCTAAAAACTGTTGCTAAGCAGCTGACTTGTGATTTCGAAGCAAGCTGCGGTAGACTTAGCGATTTCAATTTCGACTGTGCTCCAATGGCACAATTGGAGACGCAGTCAATACCTGTCCAATCTCCTTTACTCCCTATTCCAGTTCCTTTGCCTTTGGTTGATCAGCCAGTCGTGTCAATGGTTCCACCAAATAATCTCGACGGTACTTCTGTTCCATCGTCTATTGATGGAGCCATTGTGCCTGAATCTTTACCAGGCCCTAGCGAAAAGAGTAATGCTGTGAAACTTCGACTTGGGTCGAGTCGCAAACTCAAGGCTCCAACGAAAGTTGTGTGCTCCACAGCTGAATCTCAGCTATCGCCTGCTGTTCCAACATTAACTGTTGTTGCTCCGCGCAAACAAGTTTTTATTTCTAGACTTTCGGCAGATACGACTGTGGAATCAATATCTGCTTATATTTCAAGCAAATCCTCAGGCACTGTGAATATTTCAAAGTTTAATTTCACGACCCCACGTGAAATTGCTTCTTTCAAAATCAATGTGCCGGTGGAAAGGTAGTCATCTGGGTCCATTACTCTTTACTCTTTTCATTAATGATCTTCCATCTTTAATATCTCACTCACAGATACTTATGTATGCTGATGATGTGAAGCTTTTCCTGTCTTATGCTGATTCTTCCCATCACCTACATCTGCAACAGGACTTTAATTCTATGCATTTATGGTGTGATGATAATCATTTACATTTAAATTGCTCTAAATGTATGGTTATGACCTTTAGTTGTTCAAAACCTCAATTTGTTAACTATTCAATTAACAATACTTCTTTAAAGCGTATTTTTGAAATCAAAGATCTTGGTGTACTCTTTGACTCAAAACTATGTTTTAACAATCATATTTGTACTATTGTAAATGAAGCCAAAGGTGTTTTAGGGTTCATTAAACGTTGGTCAAAAGAGTTTAATGATCCTTTTATAAGAAAACTTCTTTACATTTCGCTTGTACGACCAATACTTGAGTACTGCTCTTGTATATGGTCTCCTCAGCATAAGATTACTACTCTTACCGCAGTAGACTTCTGCTCCTTGATCTTCCATCATTAATCAACCGTAGAACTTCCCTTGGTGTTATCTTTCTACATAAGTTGATTATTGGTGATATCGACTCCATCTTTCTTTTAGGGCGTCTCAAGTTCTCTGTGCCTGGGAGACCAACCAGGTATTTCCGTCCTTTACATTTATCACAGTGCACAACAGATTACTCTCTGCATAATGCTTTATATGTGCTTTGTCAGAATTATAATCATTTTTATAACGTCTTCTCATCTGAACTCTCTCTTCCTATAATAAAATCCTTGCTTTCAGTTCATCTTCGGGAAATCACTGACAGTACCTAGCTATGAGTAGGGGCATAGCCAGCCGGACTGGCAAAAATTACCCCCTTCGTGGTCAGTGATTTCCCAACTGAAATTACTATCTACTTTTTATTTCTATTTACTTACACTACTAAGTTTAATACGTACTAATTTTGTTTAAGTTTCCTAATAACAAAATCTTTAGTCTTATAGATCCCAGTAATATCACTGACTACTTTTAGCTGTGATCTGGGGCATAGCTAGCCGGTCGGGCAAATAAAATTCCCCCAACGTGTCGGTGATATTATTAGGGTATTTGATGTAATCTTATATAGGCTATCTTATTATTAAATAATATTCTTATGTAAATTCATATATTGTTATTTTTTTTGTTACCTTCTGTTGCACACGTATAGTCAACATAAATAAATTAATAAATAAATAGGCCCCAAAGAGGCGGATACATAAAATTTTTTTTATTTTTGTGAAAGCTGTCAAGCTTCAGATTCTCTAGATGTAAAATTGCAGAAGATACAGTTTTACCCGATTTGCAACTCCTCTGATGGGCGTAGCTATATATTGTAAAGTATATCTTTTTTTTGAACAGTGTATTATGCAGTATATCTGTGTATATATGTATGTATGTGCAGAAGGCACATGAAAATGCTTACACTGCAGATTTCACGCTGCAGGCCAGACCACATATAAGTGGGTGATGCGCTGCTGAAGAAAGTCACAGAAGAACGGCAAAAGACTTTTGAGACTGTAAAGGCCAATTGACATTGACAGAATCACCAGTGCTGGCATGCCCAGATTTCTCAACGACATTTTGCTTGCAAACGGATGCTAGCGAATATGGACTTGGGGCGGTATTGACGCAAAAATCAGAGGATCGAGAACGCTTCATCTCGTATGCCAGCAGAACACTCAATAGTGCGGGACGGAATTATTCTGCAACCGAAAAGGAGTGTCTGGCGTAATCTTTCGCATCCCCAAACTGAGGCCACATCTAGAGGGATAACACTGCATCGTGATAACGGATCACATAATATTAGCACTGGAGCTGCAGCAGTTTGACTTTGAGGTCAACGCATTATCGCTTCGACCACTGGACGAGGGGACATGTCGGGTACTAGTGGACACTGAGGCGCAATCGAGCTACCAGTGTTCATGGATCCAGAAGCTGCGGTGGGAGCTGGAATTGAAGCTCCAGAAATTCCCGGACTATATCAAAGAAGTTGGAGAAATTTATCGGCATACCCCACATAAGGCCGGGCACGAAGATGTGGCTGCGTCGAAACTGTGCGTCTCAAAAGGCAAGCGAGCACGAGTATTGAAAGAGAACCACGACGCAGCTGCGGTGGGACACCTTGGAAGCCGAAAAACAATAGCACGGGTGGCAGCTCGCTACTATTGGCAGGGGCTGTATAGGGATGTGCGCACATATGTGCAGCAATGCGAGCTGTGCCAGCGCTATAAGCCGAGTCAACTCCAGGCGGCTATCAAGATGCTGACACAGATCCCTGAGGAGTCGTGAGCCACCGTGTGCGCCGACTTCGAGGAACGCTGCCGAGGACCAAGTATGGGAACACCAACTAACACTACACGCCGCAAGAGAACCCGACGGAGCGTGCAAACAGAACACTCAAGGCGAGGCACTACAATCTGCGGCGGCTGTTAGTGACCAGGTGTGGGCAAAGGAGCGACATCTGTCCAATGCGTCGGAGCGTCGGGTACGCCGGCACGTGGTGCGACGTGCAAGGGATGGTCTAGGCTCCGCTCCGTCGACTAGGAGTGGGCAACTGCAGTCTCGCCACATGTGCGGGACTGAGAGAAGGAACGGCAGGTCCACGCGGACTTCCACCATCCCCCGCTCGTTCCACCGCTGCTCACAGAGCTTGCCGGTGCCCAGGTTCCTGGTGACGGCGCCGGCTCCTCCAGGTCCGGCGATGTCCACAACGCTATGTAGGCCGGTTGCCATCTTAACCTCCTGACCGTGCTCTTGGGGTGAAATAGGAGGCGAACTGGTGGTCGTCACATAGCTTTAACATTTTAGTCCCAGAAGCAGAAATAGAGGTCCATGGATTTTTCGACGCTGTCATAGTTTCCAAAGGGAAACATTACACCGGCAAACTACTATGCTCAAAGTCTTGAGTGGCTCCTCTAAAAACACATACGGTACCGAAACTTGACTTATGTGGAGCATAGCTGTTATAGAGCTTGATGGACGGGGTATTTAAAATGAATATTTTTCAATTATATAAATTTTAAATATATTTTCTGCTCATATCGAAATGAAACTTGATATATTTCATATATAAGTTAACATATCCGTGCAAATATATATAATTATTCAAGGACTATGCTTATGTTCATATATTTTAGTAACCTTGTGACGATATCTTGCCGTTAGCGTGCTATGCGTCGATACCGGAAATACGATACGTTTGATAAGTGTTGTCTCAGGGATGACAGGCCAGGGATAATTTTGACAAAAAAAAGATTTTGTTATATAGTCTTTAGTCTGTTTTAAGGCATAAACTTGAATGGTCAACTTTAATAAGTATCTTGTCTATTGACGTAGCACAAAACAAGTAAGAACGCTCTAGTCGGGTCTACCCGACTACGAGATCCCCTGAACCTAGTCCGATGCGGTGTTTTAAACAATCTAGCTAACATTTTTTATCACGCACGCATACATACACAAGCACGCGCGCCGCTTACTGCGTACATGATTTAGCGGCTGCGCTTGGGCTGCATTCTGGGCAGCAATATGAGAAATTAATTGTTTAATAACTTCGGTTCTAAATCTACTTTCTTAATGAAATTTTCAGGACATAATATTGACACCTAAAGGTATATATATCCGAAATTCCAACTCCCTAGTATTTGAAATACGTTTTTTCCACATATGGGGCTAATGGGGGGAGGTATCCAAAATTTAAAAAATTTATTAGCTGTATTTTCATCACAGCAACCTACATAGTCAGTTTGGTGCCTCTATCTGTTATGGTCTTTAAGTTATAGCTTAAAAACAAAGTCAAAATATCGATTGTTATCGATAATAAGGAAATAGGATGAGTTATCGAAAAAAAAAAAAACTTGTACTGCGTATGGTATACAAGAATATATATCTAAAATCTCAAATCTCTAGCTTTTGTGGTTTACGAGATCACTGCGTTCAGACGGACGGACACACGGACGGACGGACAGACGGACGGACGGACAGACGGACAGACGGACATGGCTAGATCGACTCAGCTCGTCGTCCTGATCAAGAATATATATACTTTATGGGGTCTGCCACGCCTCATACATTGTCACAAAACCATTATACCCTGAATTCCCATTTTCAATGGGTTCAGGGTATAAAAAGAGAGAGAGTTCTTGAGAGCGATTGTCGTGTTTTTGTGTGCTCTGCAATTGTTTGCATTTATCGTGCGTTAAACCTTCAAATAATTGTCAACTTTGATCATTTTAATATTTAAAGTTGCAAATGTATGTTTTGTGCAAAAATATAATCTGTTGATTACAGTGAGTGCATCAATATTTTGTTTTTAAGGCGTCTTGTTGTGCTTCTCATTTGCTATTTTGGCGTTTCCACTTTTCATACACTTGTTTGATTGCGTAGTGCTTTAGGCATTGTGCTTAAAGACGTTCGTGTTGTTGTTTTTCTGCGCTGATTCGTTTTTGCAGTGCAACGATAAGTTCTCTTGAGTGTTTACTCTTTCGCCTTTTCTTTCTCTCTCGCCTTTCTTTTGCGCTCTCTTAATTGTTTTCCGTTGCTCTGTAATTCTTTGTTTAACCCCAGTTGGAAATATGTCGTGTTGTAAGAAAACTTGCACACATCGCCAAACCGTTGATTCTGCACAGCCGCAATTTATTACTTGCTGGCTGTGTCAGAATTTAATGCATGCTAAATGTGCAGGCCTTACAGGGCGCGATTGCGACCGAATTACCGCAACTCCCAAAGCTGGGAGTGGTGGCTTAATTTGGTCTTTCCAAGTTGTTTGGACAAGCAATTCTCATTCTCTAAAATGTATAATACATTGAGAATTGATTTTTTAAAATTGATAAATTTAGTTAAACAGTTGACAAGCGAGTTCGAAACTAGCAGTGTACGCCTTAGTGAGATCAATTTTGACTGTGCTCCCAAAGCAGCATTGGAGATGCCTATCATTACCGGTTACATCTCAATTGCCTCCTTTACCAGCTCCGTCCCCTTTGGTTGTTCAGCCAATTTTATCTCGGTTTTCAACAAATAATTTCAAAGGAATTTCTTCTCCATTTTCTATTGATGGAGCCATTGACCCGGAATCTTTACCGGGCCCGAGCAGTAAGAAGGATGGTGTTGATTTTCGACCGGTCTCGAGTCGGAAAAATAAGACATCAACGAAAGTTGTGAGTGACACGACAGATCCTCCTCATATCCCTACTGTCCCTACATTAACAGTTGTTGCTCCGCGCAAACAAGTATTTGTATCCAGGCTTTCGGCAGATACTACAGTGGAGTCAGTATCTGCTTATATTTCCAGTAAGTCCGCATCCCCTGTGTTGATTTCAAAATTCAATTTCTCGACTCCTCGTGAAATTGCATCATTCAAAATCAATGTGCCGGTGGAAATGTTTCCAACTATTTGTGATCCCAAATTTTGGCCTCCACATATAGTTGTCCATGAGTTCAAGCCTAAGAATCGAAATCGCCCATTGCCGGTTTCGATCAAATCCTCTTTGGTACACGCTACCTCTACTAATGTAACAAAAAACTAGATTTCACTCCCAATCAGTTCTCTATAATTTATCAAAATGTTAGAGGTCTTAGGAGCAAAATAAAAAACCTGTTTTTAAAGAGCTTTTCATGTCAAAATGACATTATAGCCTTTACTGAAACATGGTTAAATAACTCTGTCTGTAACTGTGAAATTTTTTCAAATAATTTCAATGTCCATAGACTTGATTGTTCGTTTCGGAATGGTGGTGGTGTTCTGTTAACACTTCTTTCCATTCTGAACCGTTCACTTTTAGATCGCTCGGTCGTGCCAAGATCATTGGGGTCAAAGTTAAACTCCCAACACGCTCGTTATACATGACTTGCTCCTATATTGCCCCTTCCTCCGATATACAAGTTTACATTGATCATTTAAACTGTATTAAGGAAATCTTCGAATTTGTTCAAGATACTGACTTATTTGTGGTGTTAGGTGATTTTAATATTCCGAACACTACTTGGTCTTTATTTTCTGAATCAAATTATTTCATTCCATCAACTCAACATGATTTTTTTGATGGAATGCTTGACCTTCCTTTGTTTCAAATGAACTCAATATCAAATCATTTGAACCGAATTCTTGATCTTGTATTCATTAATGATAACTCCATTATTGATGTTACTAGATCTTCTCCACTGTCTGTTCCGGAGGATAACCACCATCCTTCATTAGAGCTAGCTTTGTCCCTAGTTATTCCACATACTTTTTCTTCTTCTGTAAACTCTTCATCACTTCGTCGTTGCTATCATAAATGTAACTTTAAATTACTAAATGAGTTAATTAATTCAACTAATTGGTCAATTTTTTATGACTCGGTTGACATTAATATTGCAACAAGCTTTTTCTATAACACTCTAAACTCAATTTTAGATGTTTGTGTGCCTACCTGTGCTGTTTTGCCCCCTACAAATAAGCCCTCTTGGTCTTCTCGAAGACTCAATAATTTAAAAAATATTTAATCTAAATATTTCAAAAGATTTAAAAAAACTGGTGCGAATGTTGACTGGTCTAAATATATTATAGCAAAGTCAAAATTCCACCTTCTTAATTCTCAATGTTATGAGAATTATTTATTTCGATGCTAAAGTCAATTTGTTCGGGACCCTAAACAATTTTATTCGTTTGTAAACTCGAAGCGTAAAACTTCTTGTTTACCAAACTCATTTTTTCGTGGCCTGGATGAAGCTAGCAATGATTCTGATGCATCTGATCTCTTTGCTAATTTCTTCCAATCCACCTATTCTGCTTGTAGTCCCTATAATATGTCGTACCCATATTATATTTCTTCCTTAAATTGTCCTAGACTTCAAAATTTGCATGATGGTCTGTGTATACAGCGCGCATATCGAGTTTGTTTTAGATATTCGATAAATTTTCCCGTTTCAATGATATCGATTTAAAACGTTATCAAGATTCAGTTTTTTGACCATATCTTCTACATATTTTTAGCAACAACTACCAAATTTTGTTTTTAGCTTTTTGTAAATAAAAAACACTTGAAATGCAATTGCGGGAAAAAATCCAGAACAGCGGATAGCTGGAAATATAACTTTTTAAAAACCGGCTTAGCTGTTTTTAGTTTGACTTAATATATGCATGATTTCTTATAAAATTGAATACAAAATGGTGAAAATTTCAGTAAAAATTTTTGTGGTAATCAAAAAAAAAGGTTGCCAAATTAATATGAATGCATTATTGAAGACCTTTTTTTTTATTAAGAAAAATTTTGCAGGAAAATTGAGGAATTCAATACATTTTCCTACAAATCAAACAAAATTTGGTCCGAAAATTAGCCTTTTTTTGTTATAATTGATAGATTTTTTTCTATAAAAATTAATTTTGGTTGATTGAGCAAGTGTTGAGGTGCATCATTTTGTGGTGCAAGCAAAAATAAGTTTGCATTTGCAGCAACACACATCATTCAAATGTTTTCCATCGTATTGAACGGTTTCAAAAGGTTGCCACAGTTCCACTTTCCCCAGGCTGATTTTCAATCAACTTATAACGAGCGTCATTACTAGTTAAGCATCTTTGCACATCACGTATAACTTCCAAAATTTCGGATGGAAATTCGTCCGACATTTCTCTTGCTTTACCCTTATTAAGGGAATAAAAAAAGGGTATATTTATTTTGGTCAGAAGATTGCAACGGAGAGAAGGAAGCATCTCCGACAATATAAAGTATATATATTCTTGATCAACAAGACGAGCTGAGTTGAAATAGCCATGTGCGTCTGTCCGTCTGTGTGTCCGTCTGTCTGTCTGTCTGACTATCTGTCTGTCTGTCTGTCTGTCCGTCTGTCTGGATCAACGCAACCTCCTCCTAGACTATTAGAGGTGCAGATCTAATTTTGCACATCCATATCGGACGACTATATCCTACAGCTCCCATAGGACAGATCGTTTTTAAAAAATCTTATACTTGGAATACTTCGTCGCTATTGAAGTCAAAAATTTGAAAAAAGGAATATATACCCATGAATCGCATCCCCACACAAAAAGATATGGTATATCGAAAAAAACGTTCTCTTCTACAGTTTTAGGGATAAAACATCCAAATTTGGAAAGTAATATACTTTTGACCTCCCGTTCTTATAGATCAAAAAGTTATATATCCACGAATATTAGGGGCGTTGCAAATCGCGAAAGTTGATATAGTGCTTAACATAAATACTTCAATGTTTTAGACGCTGTTAGAGCCAGACACTTGAAACTTAAAACATATATTTTTTTTATCAACCCCTCTTATAACAAAAAAGATAAAGTACAAATGTCTAAACCCCTTAGGAGCGTAGCAAATCGGAAAAATGTATATTGTACAATTTTATATCTAGATTCCAAAAAATTGACTAAAACGTTAAGCTTGACCGTTTCGACAATATTATGAAAAATTATATATATCCGTCTCTTTGGGGTGTGACAAATCGAAAAAAAAAAGTTTTATACGTACAGCTACAAAATTTGATATATGGGTTACTGTTGTCCTGGTCAAAAGATTGAATAAAAAATATCTTTCCATTTGTTGAGGGCGTGGCAAATCAGAGAAAACTATATCAGTATCCTTTACAAATGCAAGGGTATTACCAAAGTACGGCAAGTACACAAATTCTTTGCGTTTATCTAGACAAACGGACAGCAAGACGGACATTGCACAACCCCAATATAGTCTTTTTCACTTGGCAAACAGAGTACAAAGCAATAAATTAAGTGCACCGATAAAATTTCAGAACATACATTTCCCTATAAATAAAAAATTATAAACCAACTTTGGAGTGTATCAGAATGATCAAATAATAACGAAAATACGCTGTAAAGATTTGTGCAAAGCATAAAATTAGGCAATAATTAATATAAAATTTATAAGTACCACACATAAATCGCACGAATCACCAACGCTTAGAATAAAGAAGGTAGAAGCTTCATCAAATCAAAGAAGTGGGCTCTAGTCATACTTTTCAACCCGTGCAAACGAAACACAAAACAAGTAAGAAAGCTCTAGTCGGGTCTGCCCGACTACGAGATCCCCCTGAACCAAGTCCGAGCTGATGTTTTAAACAACCTAGCTTACATATTTTATCTATACATATTACCTCTGCGCTCATATACACATGCACACATATACACATGCACACATTTGTATACACATGCACACATATACATACCATGCACACAGAAGCACGCACGCCGATTACAGCGTAGTTGATTTGAATGTATGTGTGCACACGTACAGGCAATGTTTCCTTTAATAACTTCTGTATAACTTAACGGATTCAATGTAATTTTTAGACTCTGTTCCCAAAGGGAAAAAGAGTCTATTGGATTTGTGCAATGTCCGTCTTGCAGTCTGTCCGTCTGTCCGTCTGTCCGACTGTCCGTCTGTCCGTCTGTCTGTATGAACGCGCAGCATTTGGACACTATAGAAGCTAGAGACTTGTACTTTGGAATATATACTCGTGTGTATCCGCGTCAGATCAAGTTTGAGTATTTTTCCGATACGCCCACAGGGGGCGCGGCAAATCGGGAAATGCTATATATATTAAGACTAAAACGCTGTTATTTTCGTCAATATTGCAGTCTAAGAAATGGGATTTAGAATATGTATTCGTGTACACCATGCGTACATTTAAAGATATAGCTTATATATCTACGCCCATTGTGGGCGTGGCAAATCGGATAAAACTATATCTTCTACAGTTTTGAAGCTACAGCATCTAAATTTGGCATGTGGGTTACTGTTGACCTTCCCTTAAGATAGATCAAAAAGTTATATACCCACGCCTCCTGGGGGCGTACCAAATCGGGAATATATATATAGCGATTTGTATCTTATAATATTTTGACGGTATTAAGAGCTAGAGACTTGAAATTTGGAATACATGTGCAAGTAGATCACTCGGAATCAAAAATATATATTATAGATATTTACGCCCATTAAGGGCGTGGCAAATCGGATAAAACTGTATCTCCTACAGTTTTGGAGCTAGAGCGTCCAAATTTTTTTTTATGATAAGTCAAAAGTTATGTATCCACGTCTTCTGGGGGCGTGGCAAATGGGGAATTACTATATCTTTTACTAAAACCGTGATAATTTCGGCAATATTTCCGTCAAAGAGTTGGGACTTGGAAAATATATACTAGTATCCTACCTCTGCCCAAAAATATATGTTATATATAGCTACGCCCATTTGGGGCGTGGCAAATAGGGTAAAACTGTATCTCCTACAGTCTTAGACGTAGAGCATCCAAATTTGACATGTGGGTTACTGTTCATGAAATTTAAATTTACGAAAAAAAAAAAATAATAATAATCATAATGTAAGCCTCCGTAAAACAAATTCTAGTTGACCTAACTGGGGATTGAAGCAGGGTCTTCGCTACCACAACGCAAGTCTGTTTAACCAAATCAAAATACTTCCAAACTCAGTTGGGCGCAGTTTTATAACTTCTATGTTACTTAATGGATTTTGATACAACTTTCTGCATAAATCATTATATTTTATTAAAAATACGGTTTTACCTAAAAAATTAAAAAAAATGTTAATGTGGCTTTATTTGCAACTGAACTTATATTAAATTGATTGTGAAATGTGGACCCAGTATCCAAAATATATAAAAACCAAAATAGTATTTTATTTTAAAAAAGCTTTATGTAAAATTTTATGACTGTAGCTAAATTGATGTAAAGACATGCTCAAAAAAGGAATATCAATAATCTCGCATTCAAACATACGGAAAGACGGACGGACGGTCTACATATTTATTGAGCCTACACACCTTTAACAGGAACAGAGTCTGACGCAGTCGGTGGCGCCCGACTGCAACGTTCTTACTTGTTATATACGGTTTTCACTAAAAAATTTAAAAAAATTAAATTGTGGCTTTGATAGTTTTTTTTTTTAAAAAATTTTTTTGTGAAATGTGGAGCCGGTATCCAAAATATGAAAAAATAGAAAATGTATTTTATTTACAAAAACCTAAAAACAAAATTTGGTAGCTTTAGCTAAAAATATGTAAAAGATATGGTCAAAAAAATCTTGATAACGTTTTAAATCGATATCATTGAAACGGAAAAATTGTCGAATATCTAAAACAAACTCGATATTTTCGCTGTATACACAGACCATCATGCAAAATTTGAACTCTATAGCTCTTATATGTTCTGAGATCGACGCGTTCATACATACGGACAGAAGGACAGAGGGACAGACGGACGGACAGACAGACGGACAGGGCTAAATCGACTCAGCTCGTCGCCCTGATCAAGAATATGTATACTTTGTGGGGTCTGCCACGCCTCCTTCTGCCTGTTACATACTTTTTGCAAAACCATTATACCCTGATTTCCCATTTTCAATGGGTTCAGGGTATAAAAACAACAAGGAGCAACTCAGCTGTTTTTAATACTGAAACACAGAGAGCATGTTATTGCTCTGCCCCTCTGTCCACTGTGTCACAAGAGACACGGAAAAAACGCGATTACGACACCGTTCTTAATTTCTGCAGCGTTAGCACAAAACACAATGCAGACATCAAGTAAAAGCTCCAGTGCATATTTCGGCAATAACAAAAACATGCAAGCCAACAAACAAAAACAAAGCCAAAAAACGGGTTCGCCCGTGTAGACTGGTATACGCTACACTCAGCCAACAAAATTGAAAAGCTGAAAATAAACTTAAAATCACCCTTGGCGATAATAGTGGCGAAACCATTAAGGCACCGAACCGAAATAGGTATGCCCTACTGGCAGATGCTGATCCTCATCCTGATCAGCAAACTGAATCAATAGAAGGAGCCGTAAAGTGAAAAAATTCTTTAATGAAGGTTCAAGGTTTTATACACATCATCAAAATAATAATACAAAAAAATCTTTGGGGAGGAGTTACTTATTGCTTTTTTAATAGTGCATAAAATTCTTCAATTTGTGAATGATCCCTATCAGCATGCAACAGCAAAAACAAATTGTAGATTGATCCTTCTATATATATATATGAGTGTCACGTAACACATGCGCATGTGCGTTACATCTAATTAGCGAGACAACCTCGTTTATTGGTTTCGAGCTGTGTAGCCGACTTAAGTAAGGTAGATATAGTGACATATGTATTCACTCACTTTACTTATAACATGCACTTGACAATTTTATATCACATAAGATACACATTCCATTCCCACAGTAGTAACATAAATATAATTCAATAATGAAATAGTGACAATAACAATTCTGGCTTCCCACGAATTTATCAATTATTATAAACAACTGCCAGAATCGCTATTCCCCTATAGGGGTTGAAACTGCCGACGTGCACAAATCACGGCTCTCTCAATATTCGCCTCTCCGAATGATCGATCATATTAAGAGCCAAAAGCTCCAAGGTTTAAAGTCCAATTAATAAAAGCTCAAAGCCGAGGTTTGCAAAACGTCTTCAGTACTTAGCATAATTAGTCTACATTTTTGTCTCAACTCCGTAGTGTCGGATAAGCTTAAATAAAGTTATATTTTTTTAATAAACCGATGCATTCTTAATTTAACAATTAAGAATTGTGACCCACTACTAAAAGTGCGACTGCAGCTAAAGTGAAATTGAAAATTAAGTTGACATTAGTGCACTAGTTCACTTAGGACATAAGCCTTATAGAAGCAGTCTGTGAACAATAATACAGTGAACATTTACAATAAATCAGTATAGAAATATACATAGTGTTACCACCCAACCACTAAACAACAGCAATATCATGACAGCAACAGCAAGCATGGAGCTCTCAGAGTCTCACCTAATGCAGGCTCTTGGACAACTCCGACAGCTACCAGTCTTCGATGGAAAGACGGAAGAACTCACTGCCTTCATCAGGAGACTGGACTTCATCAAGCAGATTTACCCTACTCAGGAAATAAGACAGCACAGCGTGTTATTTGGAGCAATTGAGATGCAG
>JAWNOY010000240.1:0-83717 GCA_035045545.1 Drosophila gaucha
TTCCTTCAGATTTCCCTCCCTCAGGTTCTACGAAAATGACGTCTCTGCTTTCAATAAGTTTTCTCGACTCTTTATTGTATAACCGATAAGCCATCGAGGTATCCGAATTTCCTACCATGACATATTCTTGTCCTTTTTGCGCGAATTTCGATCTTTTGTTTTTATTAAGCGCAATCGCGACTGACCCAAAAACTTTTAAATGCGTAATAACTGGCTTTTTTTACCTGCCCAGATTTCATATGGAGTAACTCCTTTTACTGCATTGGTTGCCACCCTATTACGCAAATAAGCTGCTGTATGTATAGCCTCTGCCCAGAATGACTCATTCAAACCAGCGTGTACTATCATACTCATAGCCATTTCAATTAAAGTCCTATTTGCCCTTTCTGCAACTCCGTTTTGTTGCGGTGTGTGTGGCACAGTTAAATTTCGTTTAATTCCTGCTTCATTCAAATAAGCATCGAAATCTTTCGACAAATATTCGCCACCATTATCTGTGCGCAATATTTTTATTTTTCTGCCAGTTTGCCGCTCAACTTGGCTTTTGAATGTTTTGAATGCACCAAAAACTTCATCCTTAGTTTTCAACAAATTCACCGAAACATACCTAGAGCAGTAATCTATGAATGTGACAAAGTACCGGCTACCTCCAAAAGATTTCTTCGGCATTGGACCACAAACATCACTATGAATTACGTCTAGAATATTATTTGCTCTACTTTCAGTTACTTTTGGAAACGGCTGTACACAAATTTTGCTTTTTGCACAAGTGATACAGATTTAACTTGGTTTCTGCATATTGTTTAGCCCTTTTACCATACCTTTATTTGCCATTTCTTTTAAATCGTCAAAATGTACATGTCCGAATCTATTGTGCCATTTAAATGCTTCCGATTCAGCCTTAACAATACTCATACATTTTTCTTGGATGTCTTTTGCCATAAACAATCCGTTCACCAGCTTAGCTTTAAGAATTAAATCTTTGCCGTCCCAAATCGTTGCATTTCCATTTTTAAAAACAACAGTTTTTCCCTGTCTAATAACTTTTCCCACAGATATAAAGTTATTCTTGAAGCTTGGAACAAATATCACTTCTTTTAACAGCACCCATCCGCAATCAAACTTAACTTTGACATTACCACGGCCTTCAGCTGTAATGAATTTGTCACCTGCTAACAAAATCTTCTGCTTTTCCTCACTATATGTTGTGAAAAGCTCCCTGTCATAGCATAGATGTGCCGTAGCACCGCTATCTATGCACCAGACATTTGGTGTACACCCCGATTCCGTTAAATTCAAAACTGTCATTGAGTTTTCGGACTTTAGACTTTCGTCTATGCAGACCATAGTACGCAGATTCTTTTCCGGCTTATTTTCGTTTTGCAGTTTCTTTTTAACTCGACATTCTGCCTTGAAATGCCCTTCTTTTCCGCAGTTATAGCACTTCTTTCCTTTCTTGAAGTTTTTCTTTTCATTTGTCCTATCTTGGCTGCTTAACACTTTAACACTGCTTTCATTTTCATTACTAACACTTGCTTCTTGTCTGCCTGCTTCTTCAGTGATTTTTATCTTTAATGCGTTAATATGTGGCAAACAATCACGTGACTCTATAGCAACAACAAAGCTTTCAAAAGATTTTGGCAGTCCGTTAAGCAACACAACAGTTTTCATTTCTTCTGGAACAGCTATATTCACTTCAGCTAAACCTTCTTCTAGGACTTGAAACTTGTGTAAATATTCTTTAACACTCATGTCCTCTGACATTCGAATAGACAGCATTTGCTTTATTAGTAGCACTAATCTAGCAGGTCCACTTGGCTTGTGGATTTCTTTAAGTTTTTGCCATGCCTGCAGTGACGATTCACAATTTTTATACCCTGAACCCATTGAAAATGGGAAATCAGGGTATAATGGTTTTGCAAAAAGTATGTAACAGGCAGAAGGAGGCGTGGCAGACCCCACAAAGTATATATATTCTTGATCAGGGTGACGAGCTGAGTCGATCTAGCCCTGTCCGTCTGTCTGTCCGTCCGTCCGTCCGGCTGTCCGTCTGTCCGTCTGTCCGTATGTATGAACGCGTCGATCTCAGAACCTATAAGAGCTAGAGACTTCAAATTTTGCATGATGGTCTGTGTATACAGCGAAAATATCGAGTTTGTTTTAGATATTCGATAAATTTTTCCGTTTCAATGTTATCGATTTAAAACGTTATCAAGATTCAGTTTTTTGACCATATCTTTTACATATTTTTAGCTACAGCTACCAAATTTTGTTTTTAGCTTTTTATAAATAAAATACAATTTTTATTTTTTCATATTTTGGATACCAGCTCCACATTTTACAAAAAAAATTTATTAAAAAAAAAAAATTATCAAAGCCACAATTCAATTTTTTCAAATTTTTTAGTGAAAACCGTATTTTCAATAAATTAATAGCATTCAATGCAGAAAATTGCATTCAAATCCGTTAAGTAATACAGAAGTTATTAAAGGTAATACATTGTAAAAGCGCGCGGCAGCAGCCTGTACGTGTGCACAGATACATTCAAATCAACTACGCAATAATCTGCGCGCGTTTCTGTGTGCATGGTATGTATATGTGCATGTGTATATGCGTGCCTGTGTGAATGTGTGCCTGTGTATATGCGTGCCTGTGTGTATGAGTGCATGTGTATATGCGCGCAGAGGTAATATGTATAGGTAAAAGATGTAAGCTAGGTTGTTTAAAACATCAGCTCGAACTTGGTTCAGGGGATCTCGTAGTCGGACAGACCCGACTAGAGCTTTCTTACTTGTTAATATTGTTTAACTCCGTCGGCTTTACACAAAGTAATATTGAAGCCAACGCCTTTTGGTCTTTTGCCTCAAAAGTAGCACGCTGCTCAATACTGGCATTCTCACCTAACACCACTTTACCACACACTACTGGCCACAAATCGTGTTGTATCAAAACACTTTTCATTAACACTTCCCATGTGCTAAAATTGTTTTCGTCCACTTTTTCTATCTTGAAATTCATATTGGCACTTTAATCCGTTTTTCAGTTGTCTTTCTATTTAAATGAAATTCTGATCCAGTGGAACAATTTTAGTTGGGACTATATACCCGGCTATGGTTCAACTCACAGCCAAATTTCTGATCAAAATCTCATTTAAACAATTCGCAGGAAAATTTTTTTCAGTGTCTCTAACGGAACACACATTCCAGTATGTATGTGGCGCCAAATTTCTGTCGCGTCACGAAACCGAAATTTTTTCTTGTCTCTTTTCTCTTGTTGTTCTTGTATTTAATTTCTGTACACTACTTGTTCACATAAGAACCCGGCACATTTTTGACATTATTTTGCATAAAGCTATAACTTTTAGCTTGCCGCCAACCACTATTTCACAATAATAGCACTTAATTAAATACTTGTCTTTTTATTCTTTACACCTTGACCTTTGGGCCTTTACTTTTTATAATCAATTCTCTCAACAACTTCCGACCTGAATTTTTAGGTCCTGGGCCCATAACCTATTAAAAGTTATTGTTTATAATATATGAACGGAAGTTTATTGAGTAAGAAACTGATTAATCGTAACAATGTGTGTATGTATAAACTAGCGATCTTTCCAAAGCCGCGCACAAGAGAGAAGTGAGTTATTCAACATGAATGCAAACACACCACACTTCGTGGTGAAACTATAAACATATGTTGTGTTGTCAGGGCTGCATAAATAATCTTTAACAAGTACTGGTATTTTATTTATTTTATTTGTAGAGGCTGAGCTTTTTGTTTTTTGTTCTTGCTGAATCGACTCGATGTTGTCGCTTTCAGCTTGTATTTTATTGCCTGTATCCCAACTTATTGTTGTGTTGGGGGCAAATAGCAGTTTTAGGAGTTCAGCTTTTCTATTTTTTAGCCGTTTGTTAACTCCACTGTGACTCTTGGGCATTGCTCAATACCTCTACTCACTCAGTACACAAATCGCATTTGTCCACTTGATTTTTTTTGGATTCCAGTATTGGAGTATTCTAGTATTTCCAGCCATGTTCCAACATGTTCGAGTCCTGTCATGGTCGCCATGTAATGAGACATAGATGTGTTGTTGATATCACGGATCCAGTGAGAATGAATCCGTGTCTCTTTATTTAAAATTGTCTTAGCCTAAAGTACATAATAGAGTTTTGAGTTCTGTCGCTCAAAGCAGCGGTAGAACGGGAGTACATAGCATGCCATATGTATTTGTATATATGTATGTAGATATATGTACAGATGGTACATACTTAAGAAGTGCTTACGCTAGCGTTCTCACGCTGCGGCCAGTCCGCATAAGCGACGAATCCTATTACTGCACTTATATATATTTGTTATTGTATAAACATAGCAACAAAGTGTCGTTATGTTATGAGTTGTTACTCTTACTTTAAAGTTGGGCATATGACCACTTGTTATATTGTATACTCTACAATACTGTGGTCATATGCTCATTTGGCATACAACATACTACAGAACAATATTGAATTGGAATTTCCTGTCATTTCAGTACTACATTGTATGTACTTCGTGACGGCTTCATTCATTGTTCTGAAATTACCTGCCAATTGTCAATTTCTGTAGTGAACTTTTCGGCAGTTTTTCCTTTTTGAATGGTTTTAGACAATTTAGCTTTTACTCCATCGGATGTTTCACCGACTATAGTGTCTTGCAAATTTTTGATTATTGCATTAATTGTCGTTTCATCTTGGACTTTGTATAGTGTTGAGCCAATAATT
Source organism: Drosophila gaucha (assembly GCA_035045545.1). Taxonomy (NCBI): domain Eukaryota; kingdom Metazoa; phylum Arthropoda; class Insecta; order Diptera; family Drosophilidae; genus Drosophila; species Drosophila gaucha. The sequence goes on from JAWNOY010000240.1 coordinate 4,755, forward strand.
TTTGATTTAATGACCTCAACAGCTATTTCTTCGAATGTGCTTTTTGTCAAATTTACTAACTTCAAAGCTGTTACAAATCTTTGAAGATGTATTTTTTGTCAATTGAATTCTGGAATGTCATTCGATATGTCCTTTATATATGCCCTTATGGCGCTTACGTCTGTCATGATTTTTCTTTTGTTTCTATAGCGCTTGTACTAGAATTTAATTCTTCTTCCTGTTCTATGTCATTATCTTGTTCTGATAATGTGATTAATGCAGGAATTGTTAAATCGGTATCTCATACATCAGTTTCTTCGTTTGATTCTGAATCTCAGTCTATTTTAACTGATTTTGAATCTAGTGTTAATGGGGTATTTAGGATTGTTGGAATGAAAATGTCTAGCTGAAACTTTTCTTTGACGTTTGATAAATTTGAGCGTAACTTAATTAATTATTTTTGATAATTTTGACCAGTTTCTTTTATTTATTAATCGTCTATTATCATGCACCAATATTCTTGCATCGTTAAATGATTCTACAAGAATTTTTGCATGTTTGTTCAAAGTTTCTTTTTGGATTGTCCTATTCTGGCTTACGCATTTGTACGATTTATCAAATGTTTCTTTTATTTCACGGATATGGAGAGATAGTTGCTCCCATTCCATGCTTAAGATTCAAAATTTATATATATATATATATATTTTTTTTGTATTCATTTCAATTCATTTAGGCTAGTATGTATCGTTTATATTTTGTTTTTAATTGAGTATTTTTATATAAGCGATTTTTAATTATTTTGCAAATACAATTTACATTTAATTTCAACTCAATTCTCTTCTTTTTTTATACCCTTGCAAAAAGGGTATATTTATTTTGGTCAGGAGTTTTCAACGCATAGAAGGAAGCATCTCCGACCATATAAAGTATATATATTCTTGATCAGCAAGACGAGCTGAGTTGATATAGCCATGTCCGTCTGTCCGTCTGTCCGTCTGTCTGGATCAACGCAATCTCCTCCGAGACTATAAGAGCTACAGAACTGAAATTTTGCACATAGGCTGGAATGTACTGCAGGCATTGTATATCTCGGAATCATCCGGATCGGATGACTATATCCTATAGCTCCCATCGGTTTTAAGAAATGTTTTAGTGGGATGACTTCGACGTTATTAAAGTCAGAGACTTGAAGTTTGGAATATATACTCCTGATATGATATATCTACGCCCTTTGGGGGCGTGGCAAATCGGCATCCAAATTTGGAAAGTAATATACTGTTGGGCTTCCCTTCAGATTATACAAAAAATTATATATCCTCGCCTACTTGGGGCGTGGCAAATTGGGAATGTCTATATAGTGCTTAACATAAATCTTTCAATATTTTGGATGCTGTTAAAACCAGAGGCTTTGAAACTTTAAACATATATTTGTATCAACCACCCATGGAAAAAGATAAATAATATGTATCTACGCCCATTAGGGCGTGGCAAATCGGGAAAAACTATATCTTTTAAAATTTTACACCTAGAGTTCCAAAAATTAAAACAGACGTTAGGCTTGACCGTTTCGACAAGATTATGGAAAATTATATATATCCGCCACTTGGGGGCGTGGCAAATCGGAGAAAACTATATCTTCCAAAGTCTTATAGGTACAGCTGCAAAATTTGATAGTAACAAAATTGATAGTAACAACAGTAACCTAAGTTGCCCTGCTTAATAGATTGCCCAAAATTTATCTATATCCAATTTTTTAGGTAAAACCGTACTTTTAATAAAATATAAGGATTTATGCTGAAAATTTTATTAAAATCCATTAAGTAACATAGAAGTTATAAAAAAAATAAAAAAAAACATTTTATTAAATGATAATATTACGCGGCATCGATGGGAATCGAACCTGTGTCACACGCTTCGCATGCCACCGACTCTACCCACTACACCACGGTGTCTCTTTCACGACGATGCGCGAAATTGAATATATGTGTTGGTGGTGTGTTGATTTGGTTTAAAAGACTTGCGTTGTGGTAGCGAAAACCCAGGTTCAATCCCCAGTTAGGTCAACTAGAATTTGTTTTACGGTGGCTTACAATTTGATTATTATTATTTTTATACCCTGAACCCATTGAAAATGGGAAATCAGGGTGTAATGCTTTTGCAAAAAGTATGTAACAGGCAGAAGGAGGCGTGGCAGAACCCACAAAGTATATATATTCTTGATCAGGGCGACGAGCTGAGTCGATTTGGCCCTGTCCGTCTGTCTGTCCGTCCGTCTGTCCGTCTGTCCGTATGTATGAACGCGTTGATCTCAGAACATAAAGGAGCTAGAGACTTCAAATTTTGCATGATGGTCTGTGTATACAGCGAAAATATCGAGTTTGTTTTAGATATTCGATAAATTTTTCCGTTTCAATGATATCGATTTAAAACGTTATCAAGATTCAGTTTTTTGACCATATCTTTTACATATTTTTATCTACAGCTACCAAATTTTGTTTTTAGCTTTTTGTAAATAAAATTCATTTTCTATTTTTTCATATTTTTGATACCGGCTCCACATTTCACAAAAAAAATTTATAAAAAAAAAAATTATTAAAGCCACAATTAAATCTTTTCAAATTTTTTAGTGAAAACCGTATTTTCAATAAATTAATAGCATTCAATGCAGAAAATTGCATTCAAATCCGTTAAGTAATACAGAAGTTATTAAAGGAAACATTGTAAAAGCACGCGGCAGCAGCCTGTACGTGTGCACACATACATTCAAATCAACTACGCAGAAATCGGCGCGAGTACTTTGTGTGCATGATATGTATATGTGTGCATGTGTATCACTGTTGAAATATAGTTTTTTAAAAAACCGATTTAGCTGTTTTTAATTTGACTTAATATTGGTGAAAAATTGCAATAAAAATTTTTGTGGTAAGCAAAAAAAAAAGGTTGTCAAATTAATATGACGGCATTATTGAAGACTTTTTTTTTATTAAGAAAAATTTTGCAGAAAATATGAGGAATTCAATACAATTTTCCTACAAATCATACAAAATTTGCTTTGGAAATTAAGCTTTTTTCCCAGCTTTTTTCTCCGAAAACTTCGCTTCATTTTGGGTCTATTTTTCCTTGATCTAGCTTTTTTTGCTCAACAAAAGTTGGCAACACTGATGTGTATACAAATGTGTGCACGTGTATATGTGTGCATGTGTATATGTGTAAGTGTATATGTGTGCATGTGTATATGCGTGCCTGTGTGTATGTGTGCATGTGTATATGCGCGCAGAGGTAATATGCGTGCCTGTGTGTATGTGTGCATGTGTATATGCGCGCAGAGGTAATATGTATAGATAAAAAATGTAAGTTAGGTTGTTTAAAACATCGGCTCGGACTTGGTTCAGGGGATCTCGTAGTCGGGCAGACCCGACTAGAGCTTTCTTACTTGTTTTTTTTTGAAAATTTAAATTTCATGAACAGTAACCCACATGTCAAATTTTGGATGCTCTACGTCTAAGACTGTAGGAGATATAGCTTTACCCTATTTGCCACGCCCCAAATGGGCGTAGCTATATATAACATATATTTTTTGGTAGAGGTAGGATACTAGTATATATATTCCAAGTCCCAACTCTGTAAACTATATTTTAAAGCATCCGCGTGGTGTACACGAATATATATTCTAAGTCTCATTTCTTAGACTGCAATATTGACGAAAATAACAGCGTTTTAGTCTTAATATATATAGCATTTCCCGATTTGCCACCGCCCCCTGTAGGCGAATCGGAAAAATACTCAAACTTGATCTGACGCGGATACACACGAGTATATATTCCAAATTACAAATCTCTAGCTTCTATAGTGTCCAAATGCTGCGCGTTCATACAGACAGACGGACAGACAGACGGACAGACAGCAAGACGGACATTGCACAAATCCAATAGACTCTTTTTCCCTTTGGGAACAGAGTCTAAAAAGTTATAGGAAGAATTGACGTTAGCGATATGTACACCAGTGAAATTTTTGACAGGTCAGTTCCTTCAAATGCTTGAAACTGAAGGTATTCTTAATATTAGCCAACTCAAAGTGGCACAGAGCGAAAAGATCTTTGAGACCGTCTCAATAGAATCTTTTAAATTAATGGGCAATAAAATATTAAAATCTTTAAGAGTAGCGCTACTCAAGCCGATGACCCTATTATCAAATAATGATAAAGAGAAAGAAGCAATACTGTTTACATTTCAAGACGATCCAATACAAGGACGTCATACAGGGATAGCTAGAACGATAGCCAACATAAAAAGGCATAATAACTAGAAAAGTATGACAAGATATATCAAACTATAAAAGAAAATGCAAAAAATGTCAAAAGTCAAAAAAAAAAACATAAACACCACGTGAACATAATAGCTCCTCTCTGTCGCGGCGACTCTCCTCAGCCCTTAGATATATACATATGTAAACATTTATACATAAGCTGACCGCTCCTCTGCCGGCGTCACTGGCAGTACTGTCACGCGGTCTTTAGATATATATAACCAAATGTAAAGAACAAAGATTGACCATTAAATAAAGAACACTCAATACAAAGAGTCGACGTTTCCCTGGACTGTATTTAATACAGCAGATGCGAGTGGAGAAACTTCTCTCCGTGTCCTGAAGATTCGTCTTGATCATGTCAAGACTTTGTGGGCCAAAATAGAAGAAGAGTGTGATCTTTGTACAAAGGTCCTCTCAGCCAGCGATTAAGAAGAAAACAGGGCTGATCAGGGCACAGTTCAGGCAAAGTATGAGTACTGCTACATGGTATATGAACGGTGGCAGCCCATTGAGCGCATTGAACAGCTTTCGGTTGCCCCGGTTGTGCCTCCAATTCCTCAATTCACCACTCCACGAGGCTGTCGCAAGGGAAGTCATAACACACTTCTGCATCGAGACGTTTCCTCTGCATCGCTTTCTTCCATTCCAGACGCAAGTCTCCCGAACATAAGGTCCACTCCCACAACCCCACCTACGCAAGTGCAAAACTATTTTGCCTCCAACACGCAAGGCTTCCTATTATCGTATTGTAGCGTCCTTTATCTTGGAACGTATGTTTAATGCGATCAACCCGCATATCCTCTTAAGTTTAGCTCACGTAACAGGGATTACCAAGCAGTCTCCGCCCAAACAAAGAATTGTTCCATCTTCGGTTCACATCACCTACTAAGCCTAATTGCATCTTGAATGTTGGGCCTTTGCTACCAAGCATATCAAGCATATTTACTAAGAGATCTGCCTAATATTCCGTTGGCCAACCCCAATTTCCACCAAACTGCGGAAATTGACGTCCTCATTGGAGCGGACATGCTTCCGTCCTTCCTCTTAGGGAAGCCAAAATCAATGTTTGTGGTACGCTGCTATTTTAGGGGCGTCTTTGTCACTGAGAACAATATGAAGAGTGTGGTGTTATAGTTTGAGATTGTGGCTTGCAAGCGAAGAGTCGCAGGTTCGATTCCCGCTGCTGTCAACATTTTTTGTTCTAAAACAAATTTTTTTACTGTTGCATTCATACCTTTCTGTAGGTATGTCAAAATGCAAAACTCGTAGTCGGGCAGTCCCGACTAGAGCGTTCTTACTTGTTGAAGTTGGTGCTGCACGGAGGACCGTAAGAGCAGCTTAAGAGCCGAAGCTGGAAGAGTTCGGGAGCTTACGGAATGGCACTTGGAAGATGCCGAAATTACAGCACCGGATGACGTGGTGCTCGGGTAAAGATTAATTGCAACAGGCTTGCGACCGAAAGTCGGGGAAGCAGAAGAAGCTCGAGGTCTGGCTTCTGGAATCGCAAGTAGGGTCGACGGACTCCTTTTTCGAATTGGAAATCTCAAACTCTTAGGTTTTTCTTCGCACCTAGTTGGCATAATACGCTAATGCATCAGTTAATCCCAGTGTGGATACGGGTATGCCGAAAACGACGCTAGTGGAGTCTGAGGACTTACACTTTTTAAAGTGTGCGGGAGTTGCACTTCAGACACTAATGAACCAACACAGAAACAAGTTAATGAAACAATGTATATATATATATATATTGAATGTATGTATTAATATAGATTTTCTCTTATCTAATAATTTGAATAATCCGAATTTGTATGTTTGTTACGAAGTTAACATTCCGACAACATTAAACACACACGGCGATGTATTTATAGCTATGTAGCTGAGCAAGTAGATTTACTTCATATGTATATAGCTGCGACTCGAAGGACCAATGTTTGTGGCGGGTTGGCAACGATGTCGGGGTTTTTTATAGTTGTTCAAATTGTTGTTTTGATATAAAAGTGTTGTGGTTAAATTATTTAACTTGTGTACTTGTATTTGGTAATATTTATGAACTTCTTTCGTGGGGTGTAAGCTTACATGTGTAAAAAAAGGCACTTGCGCAGAGTTGCGTGAACAATTTAAAACTGAGAAGAAGTCGAGCGTAGATTCGCGGAGCTGAGCTAGCGCTTCTAACGCAAACTCACTCTTGAGAGACGAATAGCTCGCTCAAGCGTAAGCTCAGCTAAGCTGATCTGGCTGATCAGCTGGGCGTTGCTGAGTTATTTTGCTGGCTACTGGCTCACAGTATTGCCGAGTGGGCGTTGCCCGTGTAATCGTTGGAAAGTTTCGCGAAAGTTTTGCGGACATCCTCGCGGTACTAAGGGTACTTAAAGCTGCCTGTTCCGGCTCTTGGTTTTTTTCACCTTTCGGAGCTTAGAACAGTTCCTTGATATATATCTTGTCTCTCCACAACTGAAGCAAGCACCTTTTAAGTCCTCGCCGCTTGTGCTGGTAGCCGCCATATGCTTAAAGTCCTGCCATTTGAATCAGCGTTTAGGCTGGTCAATAGCGTGTATGCGGCATACGACCCATCCTATCTGAATCTTGCCAACTTCAATTAGCTCCCATGGTTTTGTCACTGAGAGCGTGAGAGTGTCCCTCTGTTGACCGCCAAAAGCTGGTCGAAGCGACTTCACTGACAGCTCATTTAACACGGTTTTGACCGCCTCCAGGACTTCATCCTAGCTGGCTAGCTCATCCAGATCTCGGACTTAAACTTGGACCGATTCAGAGAGCGTTTTCACTGTTGCAGTACTTCCGCGCCCTTAGGCGTCCTCTTAATGCCGTTGACATCGCCACTCAGGTGCTTTAGAGCTGGGTCTGTCTTGACTACTCTAAGCATATCTACATAAGAACAGCCATTAACTCGCGTCAGAGTAATAGCATCTGGTCTGGTTCGTTTAGTGGTCTGCTTTCCGTCCTTTAACTGTTGACCAGTTTTCGGGGTTAAAACAGCCAACAGCCTGGATGAGATTTTGGAGACAGAGCGCTGCGTTTGGTGTACTTGCTGGATCCTAAGGCTTGGCTTCTGATGCCTTGGTTTCTTCGAGGGAGTTTTAAATAAAAAAACTGGAAATATATTGAGCTAGCCGTAGGTTTTAACATACTTAACTGATGGGCACACTTCGCCCATTAGCACCGATCTTCTTTCCCAGTGAAATCATCATATGTGTGGGTATGGGTGTGTGCAGTTTTGACTATGTGTAATTTTTGATTGCATGTGGTTATGGCGGTGTGTAGTTATGTATGTGTAGTTGTCGCTGCATGTAATTGTGACTATTTGTAGTTGAGGGTGCATGCGACTCTAGTGTGGCGGGGCTAGTTAGTTGTTCGCGCGCATTTGTGGAGTCGGAGTTTTGTGCAGCTATGTCTGAGCGTGGCTACCGCATCCGTGGCTTTGGCTGCGGCTTCATCTATGCAGGCATACTCCTCATTTACTTGTGGGTTTTTGGGCCACGAGGTCTGCCGCTTCCTGTGTGTGTGCCCCTGATCTGGCCGGTTGCGCTGCTATGTATTATTGATAATGTGTGTGTAAGTTTGGTGGTGTGGGTATTTTCTGATGGAGGTGTGTGGGTGGTGTTCGGTGAAGGTGTGTGGGTGGTGTTTGGTGCAGGTTTGAATCTTCACCAGAGGATAGACATAACGAATATTGTGGCAGTGAAATGATCGTCAGAAAGCTGCCCATACATTGTATATGAAATAAGGCAGTTTTTAGTGCGAAATGCAGTTTCAACGTCGGACAACATGATAAAAATTGGAATGCACTCGATTTTAAAGATCAGTTTTCCTAAGGCTTACCATGAAATTTAAATCAATTTATGGATGATTATATCGGTGAAGCGGAAGATATTGAATTGTTCTTTGTTCTTTCAACAAAAAGGTTGTTAGGCTCACCATTATTTAGTAAAAATTATTCTGATTGGCCGAATTAAAATTATTTGAGCTTACCGTAAATTATTGAGTAACAGAAGAATTTTTAAACGATTCCACAGACGCTCATAATATGATAATCTTACCTGTTCTGAAAATATTATCAAAGAGGATAAGATATTTCAGAATTATTGCTTCGGTTCTGAGGTATTTGTAGCGGCTAAAAAAATAGAAAAAAAAGAGCAGAATACCGAACAGTTTCGTAAAGACCATGTTAAAGCCGAAAGGCTCATTACCAAGAGGATTCAATTGGGTTACTATACTCTTAGGGAAACTAACTGTTAGACGAAAAAGACTATAATTCACTATAAAAGTAATTTAAAATAATAATAATGCATAGCAGAAGATAGATTATTGCGACTAAAGAGACGACTGGACGTCAACCTATTTGACTTCGGTTCAAAGAGTCCAGTTCAACCCTAGGAACATTCAGTTACATTCTTGATTGTACATTCATGAAAAGAATTATCATATTGCACTTTGGGATAAATATTCAAATAATTGACAAAAAGTCAAATAGCTGAAACTTGGAATATTTCATAATATTCTAAGTATATTAACAGAGTCTTAAGTTTGTTTAAACGAGCAACATACCATACGTGATCTTTGAACAAGTTAATGAAATCTGTTAAAAAAACGATTCAAAAGGAAATGTTATTTGTAAGCCCATTGAAAATTTAAAATCTTAATGGTTGTGCAAAAATTATGTAACTGGCAGAAGGAGGCGTGGGAGACTCCAGAAAGATATTAATCAGGACGACATTCATACATGCGTCGTATGTTTATACATATCCGAATATTTTTACAAAATATCGTTTGTTCTATTTTTTTTTTGGGCGTCTGTCTGTGTACTCACATATATTCCATTGCGCGCATTATATGTTAAGAGACACAGTGGTGTTGCGGTAGAGTTGATAGATTGTAAGCTACTAAGGACAGAACTTTTTAATCAGAAACTTGTTTATAATTTATTTGTATACCTTTGTAAAAAGGGTAATTAATTTTTGCCACAAGTGTGCAACGCACAGAACGAAGCATCTCCGACCATGCAAAGTATGTATATTCTTGATCAGCACGATGAGCTGAGTTGGTGTAGCACTGTCCATCTGTCCTACAGACCGTCTGTTCGTCTGTCTGCTTGTTTGGATCAATGCAATCTTTAGCAAAAAGGCTGCTGTTGACCTCTCCTCTCTCAATCATTAAGTTATATATCCATGACCAGTAAAGGCGTTGTAACTCGAGAAGTCTATTGTAATATTAGCGGAGGACTTTTCAAAGGAAAACAGAAGCGTTTGCTTCATTCTGTTGGTTTAGATCGAATGAGCTTATGCTTTTATTCATTTAAAATGTCTCAATATATGACATTCGTGGTCTCCCCATGTGGATATGTGATACATTTAAATCATCTTTACCGACTTTTATAATTTTTTGATGACAACTAATTTTTGTATTTTAGGTGGGCTTTTAGTTTGTCTGCGGATCTGTAGCATTTTGTAACACTTATTTCCATAAGCTGCAAAGTTTTTAATTTGTACCTTGTACTTGTTCTTCTTTCGCTTTAGAAAGATTTCCATTCCCTCTTTCTAATACAAAATCCAAAATGGAGATGTTCTTCGTTCGTTTCTTAACCACACTTCAAGCAGATCCGCGTGTTGCAACTCATAGTTGGTTGAGGAAATTTGAAATTCTATGAATGCACTATCTGAAAAAAATCCAATATTTTTGCATTAATGAAATCGTTTTTGTGTTAGATTTTCCTAATGTGTTTTGATTTTCCAATTATAAATATCTTAGTTATACTTAAAAGTATTTTTAAACAAGTAAGAAAGCTCTAGTCGGGTCTCAGCCCGACTACGAGATCCCCTGAAGCAAGTCCAAGCTGTTGTTTTAAACAACTTAGCTTACATCTTTTATCTATACATATTACCTCTGCGCGCATATACACATGCACACATTTGTATACACAAGCACACATATACCATGCACACAGAAGCACGCTCGCCGATTACTGTGTAGTTCATTTGAATGTATGTGTGCACACGTACAGGCTGCTGCCGCGTGCTTTTACAATGTTTCCCTTAATAACTTCTGTATTACTTAACGGATTTGAATGCAATTTTCTGCATTGAGTGCTATTAATTTATTGAAAATACGGTTTTCACTTAAAAATTTGAAAAAATTAAATTGTCTTTGATAATTTTTTTTTTTATAAATTTTTTTTGCGAAATGTGGAGCTGGTATCCAAAATATGAAAAAATAGAAAATGAATTTTATTTTCAAAAAGCTAAAATAAAATTTGGTAGCTGTAGCTAAAAATATGTAAAAGATATGGTCAAAAAACTGAATCTTGTTATCGTTTTAAATCGATACATTGAAACGGAAAAATTTATCGAATATCTAAAACAAACTCGATATGCGCGCTGTATATACAGACCATCATGCAAAATTTGAAGTCTCTAGCTCTTATATGTTCTGAGATCGACGCGTTCATACATACGGACAGACGGACGGACGGACGGACGGACGGACGGACGGACGGACGGACGGACGAACGGACGGACAGACAGACGGACAGGGCTAAATCGACTCAGCTCGTCACCCTGATCAAGAATATATATACTTTGTGGGGTCTGCCACGCCTCCTTCTGCCTGTTACATACTTTTTGCAAAACCATTATACCCTGATTTCCCATTTTCAATGGGTTCAGGGTATAAAAATTTTACGGACTACTTATACTTTTTGACACGTACTCAAAGTCAGCTGATTCAGCGTTGCATTGTAAAAAAAAGGGAGTTAAAAATTGTGCAACTTGCAAGTTTAGTGCTGTATTAATTAAAAAGCTAGAAAAAAATTTTAAAGATGGAAAACATTGCTAAAGGTATGTACTATAAATTGTGAATTTAAATTTTTAAGTACATGTGGTTTATTCTCTAATTGTTCAATGTGTTGTTTTTATGTATTTGTAGCTAAAAAATAATAAAATAGTTCGTGTTCCGTGGAGTATAACTTATAAAAAGAGTAAAACAGTGATAAGGTTGAGTTGCAAACTTGCAAACTATTAACCTTTTTTGCTCCTTTTAGCTCCATTTCGGCAAAGTAACGTTTTTCTAGTTTAATACGTGTTTCTGCGCACAGATCTTCTTGACGTATGGCAAAGCAAGGAAGCTAATTTTGAATATGAGAGACTCGGTTGAAAAGAAAATTAGCTGCTAATCTTGCATCACAACAAGAAAACTCGACTCAGGTGCTTATTTATGCTGCCTCACTTTTAACAAAAAAAAGAAAACCAAAACAATATGGCTTTCGTTTTACGAAAAACTCTGAGCGATGAAAATGTAAGTGAGCTTAGAGAGAAAATAGAAGCCAATACACCAACTGTAATAAGCCCCGATGAGGCACTGTCTTTTCTTATTGAAATCGGACTGTCGAAACAGCAGTATTTAAACACAAAATCGTTGAACAAATTGCACAGATGCAATATTATTCCTTCTTATTTGGAAGTAATGAAGGTTAAGTTGAAAGTTATCTGACATACTAAATATTGATTATGAATTTTATATTAATTGTTCTGCGCCCATAGATAAATGCAAAAATATGCTTGGTATCCCATGTCCTCTACTGTGCACAAAGTTGTGATACATGGGTACCAAATAATGGATAGCTGCATAGTCCCTGTTGGTGTTCTTGGAGAAAACGCATCAGAAGCTAGAAGTAAAATTTACAAAAATTATCGCAAGTCCAAAAAAGCAGTAGATTGAACACAATAAAAATATTTTCCGCAGGGCATTAGATTCATCTGATCCACAGTTGTCCAGTCTCTGTCTTCAAAAACGACATATTATATATATAAGCTTTATTTATATATATTAGTTTCCCAAGTGAAGTTATTGCTCTTTAAACGTTTATTGAAACTCCGGAAATCGCGGCTTATCAAACATATGATGACACAAACGAAATAGAAAATTTACAATGGGAAGATGAAGATGAAAATGAACAAGACAATTTTGACGTAAATGTTGACTTAGAAGAAGAAATTGATGACTTATAAGATTAATTTTATGAATATGTGGTAAGTGACGGATAAAAAATATTTTTTTTTTCTTTTTTTCGGGTTATTACACACAATAATATATTTGTACTATATTGAAGTATTTTAAATATATATAAATTAAAAATATTTATTTAAAGATTTATATTAGAATTAGAAAAAATTATGTCTAAAATACGCTCAATTAAATTTATAATTTACAAGGGGCTGGGTGAAGGCGTGGCCTAATCAAAAAACAAATTTCCTAAATTCTATTAAAATCTATTTCAGGTGTATGCAAAATTTTAACCTTCTAGCTTTATTTTTAGAGTTTATGCCAAAATTTCCAGTTTGTTCCCTTAGTGGAATGGGAGCTAATTAAAGCAAAAACAAATGTATGTCCCGAATAATTAAAATTTCGATACACAGTATTAAATTAACAGTTACGAGAATCCACACAACTTTTACTCCACAAAACAAAAATAATTTGAGGTTAACTTCGACTAAGACAGCACAAAATAACACGTTAAACAATATACAAATTACATAATTACAAAAAATAAACAAACAATATTGTAAAGCATACCTTGAGTATTAGTTTTTATATCCAACTTGTCTTTTAGTGTTTTCGTTCTTTTAGACTTACAAATGTAGAGAACAATTTTCACCAAAGTTCAACCACGTGCCCACAAAAACATTAGTCAATTTCCAGAGAAAACTTCGCAAAACTTTCAGGGGTGCACTTCATAATAAAAATTTTGTTGTTTAAGTGCGCTCGGCTATTCGTTATTAGAAAAAGACTAGAAGGATGGGCTGACTTCAGCCATGCCCGAATTTTGGTAATACCTTTGCAATTGTAGACGATATATATAATTTTTGGTCAATCTACTGGGTAGGGCAACAGTAATCAGTGTCAAATTTGGGGCTCTATCTATTAAATTTTCGATTATCTAGTTTATTCCGACTTGCCACTCTCCAAAGAGGCAGATATATAATTTTTTTATACCCTGTAACCATTGAAAATGGGAAATATGGGTATAATAGTTTTGTAAAAAGTATGTAACAGGCATGTCTGTCTGTCTGTCCGTCCGTCTGTCCGTCTTTCCGTATGTATGAACGAAATTTTACACGAAGGTCCACGTATACAGCGCGCATATCAAGTTTGTTTTAGATATACGATAACTTATCCTGTTTCACTGATATCGATTAAAAACTTTATCAAGATTCAGTTTTTTAAGCATGTCTTTTACATCTTTTAAGCTACAATCACCAATTTAGCTTTTTGAAAATAAAATACACTATCTATTTTTTTTATATTTGGGATACCGGCTCCACATTTTATAAAATCCGTTTTTTTAAACAAAAATTATCAAAGCCACAATTTAATTTTTATACCCTGAACCCATTGAAAATGGGAAATCAGGGTATAATGGTTTTGCAAAAAGTATGTAACAGGCAGAAGGAGGCGTGGCAGACCCCACAAAGTATATATATTCTTGATCAGGGTGACGAGCTGAGTCGATTTAGCCCTGTTCGTCTGTCTGTCCGTCCGTCTGTCCGTCTGTCCGTATGTATGAACGCGTCGATCTCAGAACATATAAGAGCTAGGACTAAAATTTTGCATGATGGTCTGTGTATACAGCGCGCATATCGAGTTTGTTTTAGATATTCGATAAATTTTTCCGTTTCAATGATATCGATTTAAAACGATATCAAGATTCAGTTTTTTGACCATATCTTTTACATATTTTTAGCTACAGCTACCAAATTTTGTTTTTAGCTTTTTGTAAATAAAATACATTTTCTATTTTTTCATATTTTGGATACCAGCTCCACATTTCACAAAAAAAATTTATTAAAAAAAAAAAATTATCAAAGCCACAATTTAATTTTTTCAAATTTTTTAGTGAAAACCGTATTTTCAATAAATTAATAGCATTCAATGCAGAAAATTGCATTCAAATCCGTTAAGTAATACAGAAGTTATTAAAGGAAACATTGTAAAAGCACGCGGCAGCAGCCTGTACGTGTGCACACATACATTCAAATCAACTACGCAGAAATCGGCGAGCGTGCTTCTGTGTGCATGGTATGTATATGTGTGCATGTGTATCATTGTTGCCAAATCAGCTTTTTTCCCGTCAAATCGGGCCTTTATGAAAGTGCAATTGCTGGAAAAATTCCAAAACAGCCTATAGCGGGAAATATAGCTTTTTAAAAACCGATTTAGCTGTTTTTAATTTGACTTAATATTTGCATGATTTCTTATAAAATTGCATACAAAATGGTGAAAATTTACGTAAAAATTTTTGTGGTAAGCAAAAGAAAAAGGTTGTCAAATCAATATGACTGCATTATTGAAGACTTTTTTTTTATACCCTGAACCCATTGAAAATTGGAAATCAGGGTATAATGGTTCTGCAAAAAGTATGTAACAGGCAGAAGGAGGCGTGGCAGACCCCATAAAGTATATATATTCTTGATCAGGGCGATGAGCTGAGTCGATTTAGCCCTGTCCGTCTGTCTGTCCGTCCGTCCGTCCGTCCGTCCGTCCGTCCGTCAGTTTTTTGACCAAATCTTTTACATATTTTTAGCTACAGCTACCAAATTTTGTTTTTAGCTTTTTGTAAATAAAATACATTTTCTATTTTTCATATTTTGGATACCAGCTCCACATTTCACAAAAAAAATTTATTAAAAAAAAAAAATTATCAAAGCCACAATTTAATTTTTTCATATTTTTTAGTGAAAACCGTATTTTCAATAAATTAATAGCATTCAATGCAGAAAATTGCATTCAAATCCGTTTAGTAATACAGAAGTTATTAAAGGAAACATTGTAAAAGCACGCGGCAGCAGCCTGTACGTGTGCACACATACATTCAAATCAACTACGCAGAAATCGGCGCGAGTACTTCTGTGTGCATGATATGTATATGTGTGCATGTGTATCACTGTTGAAATATAGCTTTTTAAAAAACCGATTTAGCTGTTTTTAATTTGACTTAATATTTGCATGATTTCTTATAAAATTGAATATAAAATGGTGAAAATTGCAATAAAAATTTTTGTGGTAAGCAAAAAAAAAAGGTTGTCAAATTAATATGACTGCATTATTGAAGACTTTTTTTTTATTAAGAAAAATTTTGCAGAAAATATGAGGAATTCAATACATTTTCCTACAAATCATACAAAATTTGCTTTGGAAATTAAGCTTTTTTCCCAGCTTTTTTCTCCGAAAAATTCGCTTCATTTTGGGTATATTTTTCCTTGATCTAGCTTTTTTTGCTCAACAAAAGTTGGCAACACTGATGTGTATACAAATGTGTGCACGTGTATATGTGTGCATGTGTTTATGTGTAAGTGTGTATGTGTGCATGTGTATATGCGTGCCTGTGTGTATGTGTGCATGTGTGTATGTGTGCATGTGTATATGCTAGGTTGTTTAAAACATCAGCTCGGACTTGGTTCAGGGGATCTCGTAGTCGGGCTGACCCGACTAGAGCTTTCTTACTTGTTTTTAGTTTTTTAATTAAAACCGTATTTTTAGTAAAATGAAAGAATTTAATGCTGAAAATGTTATTAAAATCCGTTTAGTAAGATAGAAGTTATTAAGCAAAACATTTTGTCAATTGGCAAAAACACGCGGCACCGAGCGCCAATATGCACACTGTGCACACAGTCTATACGTGCACACATATGTACATTCTAATTCTAACTTCTTGGAATTTTATTTGTTAATTCGAAATTTCAGTTTTATTGTAATTCTCGCCGCTGCTACTTTAGTGGCGTCTTTGTTACTGAGAACAATATGAAGAGTGTTTTGGTATAGTTAGAGACGGAGGCTTGCAAGCGGAGAGTCGCAGGTTCATATCCCGCTGCTGCTAAAATTTTTTGTTCAAATACAAATTTTTGTTTTACTGGTGCATTCATCTCTTTCTGTATGTATGTAAAAATGTAAATTCGATCAAAGGTCTCGACTCGAGCGTTTTTACATGTTTTATTTTTGTGAAAGCTGTCAAGCTTCAGTTTCTCTAGATGTCAAATTGTAGAAGATACAGTTTTACCCGATTTGCCACTCCAATAATGGGCGTAGCTATATATTGCAAAATATATCTTTTTTTTAACTGTGGCTCACCCAAAATATTAAAGTATTTATGCTAAGCACCATATAGTCTTTCCCGATTTGCCAAGCCCCTAGTAAATAAATTTTTGACAAATCTTAAATCTCTTCCAAATGTTAAGTATAAGAATTCAAATGTTAAGTATAAGAATTCAATAGCGCCGAAGTAATCCCCCTAAAAGATTTCTGAAAACCGATCTGTCTTATGGGAGCTATAGGATATAGTCATCCGATCCGGATGAATCCAAGATATACAATGCATTCACAATACACAGCAGATTCCAGGATATGTGCAAAATTTCAGCTCTGTAGCTTCAATAGTCTCGAAGGAGATCGTGTTGATACTGACAGACAGACAGACGGATAGACGGACAGACGGGCATTTCTATATCAACTTAGCTCATCGTGCTGATCAAGAATATATTGGGTCGCTCACTAAGTAATTTCGTTTCATGACAACAGCTGATCTCATTGAACTTTTTCGCAGCCACCTTTGCGCTTAACTGCTTTAGCACTTTAAGTTTCATCATCTGATATAGTAAAGCTTATTTGTAAAAAATTTTGTTAATTTTGTGAAATAGTTTTCATTTGGTGCCCTATCGAAGATGGAAGATCAAAAACAACATTTTCGGCATATTTTACCGTTTTACTATAAAAATTGTAAAAATGCACTTCAAGCAAGGCGAAATTTATGAGATGTGTACGGAGAAGATTTATTGACCGAACGCCAATGCTAAAATTTGTTTGTAAAATTTCGTTCCAGCAAATTCAATCTTGAGGATGCTTCACGTCCTGGAAGGCCTCATGAAACCGATGGGCACAAAATAAAGTCGTTCGATGCAAATCGTCGAAGAACAACTAGAGAGATTGCAGAAATATTAAATCTGTCAAACGCGACCGTTCACAAGCACATGAAACGTCTAGGATTAACTAGCTTTACATATGGGTTTCTCATGTTCTTACAGAACGAAATTTGCTTCGTCGCATTAACGACTGCGATACGCTTATTAGACGTCAAAGAAACGATCCTTTTTAAGCGTATTGTTGCCGGCGATGAAAAGTGGGTTGTTTATAACAATTTAAAGCGCAAGAGATCATGGTCTAAAAAGGATGAAGTAGCTCAAACCACATCGAAGGGCGATATTCACCAAACAAGGGCTATGTTGTTCGTTTGGTGGGATTTCAAGGGGATCGTTTAATGACGGACAACACAACGATTAATTCTAAAGTTTATTGTAATCAACCGGACAAATTAAGTGATGCACTCAAACAACAGAGACCAGCATTGGTCAATAGAAAAGGTGGAGTGTTCCACCAGGATAATGCGAGACTTCAAACAAGTTTGATCAAAATAAATTTTATAAGCGTGGAGTCAATGTCTTGCCCGAAAGATAAAAATAAACTAAACTAAAGATAAACAATAACTTAATCTTCTATATATAGTTATTTAATACAAAAAAATTAATAAAATGTGTGCTGTAGACGTTTTGTTGTCTATTTTGAAGTATTTGGACAAGTTATTAATTATGGAGTTTCTATATTCGGTTCCCATGTCCGTAATGAACGTCTTCATTGGACCGAACTTTAGTATAAAGGATTCAAATATTGCTTTTGCAACTGTATTCGCGTTCTTGTTTGGAATCGGAATAGCTACAAGATATTTAGTTAAATTAGAAATTAGGGTAACCGCATATTCGATACCATTTTCGGATTTAGATAGTGGACCTATAGTGTCCACTATCACTCTATCAAAGGTACTCAATGGGGTGTATGTAATGGTCATATGGGTGTTTGTATGTATCATTGTTTTTGTCAAGTATTTTGGACACCTTTCAACGTACTCTTTAATATGATTTGTCATATTTTTCGAATAAAAGTGTAGTTTTATTTTAGCTAGTGTTTTGGTTATACATGTATGACCTCCTTGTATTGCATCGTCATGGTATGTAGACAGCATCGCTTCCTGATCTTTTATATCATTTAATAGAGTCACCGGCTTGAGTAGCGTTACTCTTAATAGTTTTAAATTTTTATTGCCAATATTTTTGAGTTGGCTGATTTTAAATATACCGGCTTGCTTTTCAATCCTTTAGAAAAATTGACGTAAGTCGAGAATTCTATTGGTGTACAAATCGCTAACATCCATTTTTGGTATAACTCTATTTCCATGTTTAAATAAACACGTTATTCTGTTATTCGCAAGGTCACTACTTTTCGTACCTCGTCATTTGTAATGACTTCGTATATGTAGGAACTGTGCAGGAGAACTGTTCTGTTTACTTTGTTTTCTTTACTTTTAATACATTGCAAGTAATAATTTTTAGTTCGTTTATTGTGATGCGCTTTCGCGCATCAGCTATAAAATTATCCTTTCCCTTTAGGTACTCAACAGTAAAAACATGCGTGTCAGCTTAGAGGTGGGACTTATCATTGAAAATAAATATGTGAGTGGTCTGTGGTCTGTTTTCACTGCAAAGTGTTTATTGCCCAATGAATTGCTGCTTCCTGATCCGGTGTACTGTTATTGCCTTCACCTTTTGTAAACACGCGTGAATCAAATACTATTGGGATTTGTTTGTCTCCATAAGTTTGAGTCAACACTGCTCCACAAGCTTGCTTACTTGCATCTGTTATTATGCAAAATTCTTTGCTTAAATTTTGATATTTTAGTAGAGTAGGTTTCATTAAGGCTTTCTTCAAATATTCGAATGCTCTTAATAAAAGCATTGTTCTTTATAAAATGTCTGTAATAATTGCAAAATGAAACAAATCTTTTAGCACTGTCAGCGTCCGGGGGGCTGGGTATTTTTCGATAACATTGTATTTTTTGTCGTCTGGCAAAATACTTTAAGTAAACTTATGACCTAAGAAAATCACTTAGTGCCTAAAAAATTATCATTTTTCTGGGTGCATTTCAAGGTTGTGTTTTCTACATAAGTCAAAAACATCTGTTAAGTTTTTGATCATGTTTTTTTCAGAACAACCAATAACTATTAGGTCATACATTGTGAGATATGGGAGCCCAGTTGGATATATAACTACATAGAGGTAGATACATATAAGTGGACTCAGCTCCTCACAGCATAACTGTTGGAGCAACCCTCGCAGCGATAGCTGACGCAGTCGCGCCCACGCCAGACATGCAGTGGCTCCACGATAACGGGGCCTCGGCGGATGGAATGTTCTGGACGATCATGCATTGCCACCGTTAAGTGGGCACAAGCACCATAAGCAGGCCTACCGCTGACATATAAAAGGCGAAAGGCAGCCTACTGAAAGGAAGTGGGAAATTACAAGTGAAAGTGAACGGACGTGAAAGTACAAGTCAACGCAAGTGCCAGTGAAAAGTGAGCGTCGAGGGACATCGAAGGAGACACAAGGACATCGAGGGACATCGAGTGACATCAAAGGATACCACAGGACCTCACACAGAAGACCATCCAGCAACAGCTGCCATCAAGACAGAAAACTGGTGGGCAGCTTAAGCAGATAGGCATCTTTGGCAAATCTGGGAGTGTGTGAGTGCTATTTGCGGTGTAGCCGTACGTACTCAGAGTGAGTACGCTGTCTCTTGCGAATTCGTAGGAGTGCTCGATGTGAATCCAGCAGTGGGAGAGCCCGGAGTATACAGAAGCGTATCCTGGCGATAACCTGGAGTACCCAGAGCGAACCCGGAGTGCCTCGCAAATAGCGAATCACGCAGCCAAGTGTGCCCATAGAAGGCGAGTCCTTGCGTATAGTAGGATCACCTCAGGCAGGATAACAGCAACTGTAAACAATACACAAACATAAGCCAATCGAAGTACAAAATATACCGCTCAAACTTAAACATCACCAAGACCTATTATTATCGCAGGTGCCTTCAATTATAAATATTGTTGGCATGAACACACAGTCGACTGATCTCAGCCCTCAGATTAAACTCGGAATAACAAAAGGTTCGTTACTTGTCATATTTATACCTTGAACCCATTGAAAATGGGATATAAGTGTATAATGGTTTTGAAAAAAAGGATGTAACAGGCAGAAGGAGGCGTGGCAGACCCCACAAAGTGTATATTAGCCCTGTCCGTCTGTCTGTCCGTCAGTCTGTCCGTATGTGTGAACGCGTCGATCTCAGAACCAATAAGAGCTAGAGACTTCAAATTTTGCACGACGGTCCATGTGAAAAACTTTATCAAGATTCAGTTTCTGGACCATATCTTATACATCTTTTTAGGTATAGTCACCAAATTTTGCATTCAACTTTTCGTAAATAAAATACACTTTCTATATTTATACCCTGAACCCATTGAAAATGGGAAATCAGGGTATAATGGTTTTCCAAAAAGTATATAACAGTTAGAAGGAGGCGTGGCACATCCCATAAAGTATATATATTCTTTATCAGGGCGACGAGCTGAGTCGATTTGGCCCTGTCCGTCTGTCTGTCCGTGCGTCTGTCCGTCTGTCCGTATGTATGAACGCGTCGATCTCACAACCTATAAGAGATAGAGACTTGAAATTTTGCACGATAGTAACTGTGTTTACAGCGCGCATATTGCGTTTGTTTTAGATATTCGATCACTTTTCTTGATTCACTGATATCGATTTAAAACGTTATCAAGATTCAGTTTTTTCACCATATCTTTTACATATTTTTAGCTACAGCTACCAAGTTTTGGTTTTAGCTTTTTGTAAATTAAATACATTTTCTATTTTTGCATATTTTGAATACCAGCTCCACATTTTACAATAGAAATTTATTAAAAAAAAATTATCAAAGCTACAATTTAATTTTTTAAATTTATTAGCGAAAACCGTGTTTTCAATAAAATAATTGTATTCAATGCCGAAAATTGCATTTAAATCCAATAAGTAATACAGAAGTTATGTAAGAAAACATTTTGTTAATTGACATAAACACGCGGCAGCAACATAGCATTTTCTCTATACGTATGCACACATACGTTCAAATCAACTACGCAGTAATCGGCGTGCTTGTGTGTCTGTACCTTTGTATATGTGTGCATGTGTATAGGTGTATTCGTTTTTATTTCTTATAATGTAAAGTATGAGTATACAGAAACGGGTAGCGCGAAATGCCTGCGGGACGGCCGCAAAGCAATGCTTCGCAGTCGCTACTCAGCTCGTCGTTTGACCCTCTCGATCCTTCGGAGCTCCGTCATGATAAGCGCCGCGAAGGCACAGGTTGAGCTCCACGCTTCCTCGGATTCCAGCATGATCGACACAACATCGTTTTTTCTGATGGATTGGCCCACTGCTTAATCCAGTTGTCGCGTCTCTTCGGAGAAACGTCCACACTCGAAGACGATGTGGTTTGCGTCTTCCACAATTCCTTCGCCACACCAGGAACACTCATCTGTGTTGTCGTGGCCGAAACGGAGCAGGTAACTCCGGAAGCATCCGTGTCCAGTTAGAATCTGCCAAAGATAAAAGTCTATTTCTACATACTTACGATTTATCCACGGCGCCAATTCCGGGATAAGCGTGTGTGTCCAGCGCCCTTTCGATGACTGGTCCCATTTACCCAATGCTGGTAGCTCTCTCCATGCTCCTAGCGTTGCTGTTGCGTGTGGTCTCGTTGTTGTTGCCTCTATTCAGCTCTTCCGATTCGATGACCAATTCTTCAAATTGGGAGCATACCAGCTACCACGAGTGCTGCATCATCAGAGACTCGAATAGCACATAGTCGGTAGGTGGCTCTTATACCTCGGCTATAGCTTGGAGTAGCCTCACTCCTCTCTCCTAACTCCTCACTCCTCACTCCTCACTCTACACTCCTCACTCCACACTCCTCACTCCACACTCCTCACTCCTCACTCCTCACTCCTCACTCCTCACTCCTCACTCCTCACTCCTCACTCCTCACTCCTCACTCCACACTCCTCCTCCCTCCTCCACACTCCTCCTCCTCCTCCTCCTCCTCACTCCACACTCCTCCTCCTCCTCCTCCTCCTCCTCACTCCTCCTCCTCCTCCTCACTCCTCACTCCTCACTCCTCACTCCTCACTCCACACTCCTCACTCCTCTCTCCTATCTCCTCTCTCCTATCTCCTCTCTCCACTCTCCACTCTCCTCTCTCCTTTCTCCTTTCTCCCTCACTCCACACTCCACACTCCTCACTCCTCACTCCTCACTCCTCACTCCACACTCCTCACTCCTCACTCATCACTCCACACTCCTCACTCGTCACTCCACACTCCTCACTCCCCACTCCTCACTCCTCACTCCTCACTCCTCACTCCACACTCACTCCTCACTCCTCACTCCTCACTCCTCACTCCTCACTCCTCACTCCTCACTCCTCACTCCACACTCCTCACTCCTCACTCCTCACTCCACACTCCCTCACTCCTCACTCCTCCTCCACACTCCTCCTCCACCTCCTCACTCCTCACTCCACCTCCTCCTCCTCCTCCTCCTCCTCCTCCTCCTCCTCCTCCTCCTCCACCTCCTCCTCCTCCTCCTCCTCCTCCTCCTCCTCCTCCTCCTCCTCCTCCTCACTCCTCCTCCTCCTCCTCCTCCTCCTCCTCCT
Organism: Drosophila gaucha; assembly: GCA_035045545.1. Lineage (NCBI taxonomy): Eukaryota > Metazoa > Arthropoda > Insecta > Diptera > Drosophilidae > Drosophila > Drosophila gaucha. Next base: position 27,700 of record JAWNOY010000240.1, read on the forward strand.
CCTCCCTCCTCCTCCTCCTCCTCCTCACTCCTCACTCCTCACCTCCTCACTCGTCACTCCACACTCCTCACTCCCCACTCCTCGCTCCTAACTCCTCCTCCTCCTCCTCCTCCTCCTCCTCACTCCTCCCTCCTATCTCCTCTCTCCTCCTCCTCCTCCTCCTCCTCCTCCTCCTCCTCCTCCTCCTCCTCCTCCTCCTCCTCCTCCTCCCTCCTCCTCCTCCTCCTCCTCCTCCTCCTCCTCCTCCTCCTCCTCCTCCTCCTCCTCCTCCTCCTCCTCCTCCTCCTCCTCCTCCTCCACCTCCACCTCCTCCTCCTCCTCCTCCTCCACACTCCCTCCTCCTCCTCCTCCTCCTCACTCCACCTCCTCCTCCTCCTCCACCCTCCTCCTCCTCCTCCTCCTCCTCCTCCTCCTCCTCCTCCACCTCCTCCTCCTCCTCCTCCTCCCACCTCCCTCCTCCTCACTCATCACTCCCACACTCCTCACTCGTCACTCCACACTCCTCCTCCCCACTCCTCGCTCCTCCTCCTCCTCCCTCCTCCTCCTCCTCCTCCTCCTCCTCCTCCTCCCTCCGCACTCCTCCTCCCTCCTCCCTCCTCCTCCTCCTCCTCCTCCTCCTCCTCCTCCTCCTCCTCCTCACTCTTCACTCCACTCTCCTCACTCCACACTCCCACCTCCTCACTCCTCCTCCTCCTCCCACCTCCTCCTCCTCCTCCTCCTCCACACTCCTCCTCCTCACTCCCTCCTCCCCACCTCCTCCTCCTCCTCCTCCTCCTCCTCCTCCTCCTCCTCCTCCTCCTCCTCCTCCCTCCTCACTCCTCCTCCTCCCTCCACACTCCACACTCCTCCTCCTCACTCCTCCCTCCACACTCCTCCTCCCTCCTCCTCACTCCACACTCCTCACTCCTCACTCCCTCCTCCCCACTCCCTCCTCCCACACTCCTCACTCCCTCCCTCCCTCACTCCCCACTCCACACTCCTCACTCCACACTCCACACTCCTCACTCCACACTCCTCACTCATCACTCCACACTCCTAACAACCCACTCCTCACTCATCACTCCACACTCCTCACTCGTCACTCCACACTCCCTCCTCCCCACTCCTCCTCCTCACTCCTCACTCCTCCTCCTCACTCCTCACTCCTCACTCCCTCCTCCCTCCTCCTCCTCCTCCTCCTCCTCCTCCTCCTCCTCCTCCTCCTCCTCCTCCTCCTCCTCCTCCTCCTCCTCCTCCTCCTCCTCCTCCTCCTCACTCCTCCTCCTCCTCCTCCTCCTCCTCCTCACTCCTCCTCCTCCTCCTCCTCCTCCTCACTCCACACTCCACCTCCTCCTCCTCCTCACTCCACACTCCTCCTCCCTCACTCCCTCCCTCCACACTCCCTCACTCCTCCTCCTCACTCCCCCTCCCTCCCTCCACCTCCTCCTCCTCCCACACTCCTCCTCCTCCTCCTCCCTCACTCCTCCTCCCTCACTCCTCCTCCTCCTCCTCCTCACTCCTCCTCCCTCACTTCTCACTCCCTCCTCCTCCTCCACTCCACACTCCTCACTCCTCCTCCTCACTCCTCTCTCCTATCTCCTCTCTCCTATCTCCTCTCTCCACTCTCCACTCTCCTCTCTCCTTTCTCCTTTCTCCTCTCTCCTCACTCCACTCCCCTCTCTCCTCTCTCATCTCTCCTCTCTCCTCTCTCCTCTCTCCTCTCTCCTCTCTCCCTCTCTCCTCTCTCCCTCTCTCCACTCTCCCCTCTGCTCTCTGCTCTCTCCTCTCTCCTCTCTCCTCTCTCCCCCTCTCCCTCTCCACTCTCCTCTCTCCTCTCTCCTCTCTCCTCTCTCCTCTCTCCTCTCTCCTCTCTCCTCTCTCCTCTCTCCTCTCTCCTCTCTCCTCTCTCCTCTCTCCTCTCTCCTCTCTCCTCTCTCCACTCTCCTCTCTCCACTCTCCACTCTCCTCTCTGCTCACTCCTCTCTCCTCTCTCCTCTCTCCACTCTCCTCTCTGCTCACTCCTCTCTCCTCTCTCCTCTCTCCTCTCTCCTCTCTCCTCTCTCCTCTCTCCTCTCTCCTCTCTCCTCTCTCCTCTCTAATCTCTCCTCTCTCCTCTCTCCACACTCCTCACTCCTCACTCCTAACTCCTCACTCATCACTCCTCACTCCTCACTCCTCGCTCCACGCTCCTCTCCACTCTTCACTCTTCACTCTTCACTCTTCACTCTTCACACTTAACTCTTCACTCTTCACTCTTCTCACTCCTCTCTTCTCTCGCCTCTCTCTTCTAGCTTCTTGCTTCTCGCTTCTCCCTTCTCTCTTCTTTCTTCTCTCTCCTCTCAATTCTCTTCTCTCTTCTCTCTTCTGTCATCTGTCTTCTGTCTTCTGTCTTCTGGGCCTAAGGCTTCTAGCAACAGTCAGGATTTCGTCTACAGTTACTGTATCAATCGGACAGGATGGTCTTCGAATGGGTGGCATTGAATCTGTCACCTGGATGGAGCTTAGTCTGCGTGGAAAAAGTCTTTCCACGATATACCTTAGATCCAAACAATCAGTAGGCTGCGCTTGTTTGCCGGCGTAAAGTGCCGAAAATTGCATTTAAATCCAATAAGTAATACAGAAGTTATGTAAGAAAACATTTTGTTAATTGACATAAACACGCGGCAGCAACATAGCATTTTCTCTATACGTATGCACACATACGTTCAAATCAACTACGCAGTAATCGGCGTGCTTGTGTGACTGTACCTGTGTATATGTGTGCATGTGTAAAGGTGTATTCGTTTTTATTTCTTATAATGTAAAGTATGAGTATACAGAAACGGGTAGCGCGAAATGCCTGCGGGACGGCCGCAAAGCAATGCTTCGCAGTCGTTTCTACTCAGCTCGTCGTTTGACCCTCTCGATCCTTCGGAGCTCCGTCATGATAAAGCGCCGCGAAGGCACAGGTTGAGCTCCACGCTTCCTCGGATTCCAGCATGATCGACACCACATCGTTTTTTCTGATGGATTGGCCCACTGCTTAATCCAGTTGTCGCCTCTCTTCGGAGAAACGTCCACACTCGAAGACGATGTGGTTTGCGTCTTCCACAATTCCTTCGCCACACCAGGAACACTCATCTGTGTTGTCGTGGCCGAAACGGAGCAGGTAACTCCACGGCGCCAATTCCGGGATACAGTTCGTGTGTGTCCAGCGCCCTTTCGATGACTGGTCCCATTTACCCAATGCTGGTAGCTCTCTCCATGCTCCTAGCGTTGCTGTTGCGTGTGGTCTCGTTGTTGTTGCCTCTATTCAGCTCTTCCGATTCGATGACCAATTCTTCAAATTGGGAGCATACCAGCTACCACGAGTGCTGCATCATCAGAGACTCGAATAGCACATAGTCGGTAGGTGGCTCTTATACCTCGGCTATAGCTTGGAGTAGCCTCACTCCTCTCTCTTAACTCCTACACTCCTCACCGCTCCCACGCTCCTCTCCACTCTTCACTCTTCACTCTTCACACTTAACTCTTCACTTCTTCATCTCTTCTCACTCCTCTCTCTCTCGCCTTCTTCTAGTTCTCTCTTCTAGCTTCTTGCTTCTCGCTTCCCCCTTCTCCCTTCTCCTCTTCTTTCTTCTCTCTCCTCTCAATTCTCTTCTCTCTTCTCTCTTCTGCTCATCTGTCTTCTGTCTTCTGTCTTCTGGTGCCTAAGGCTTCTAGCAAGCCAGTCAGAGATTTCGTCTACAGTTACCCCTGTATCAATCCGGGGACAGGATGGTCTTCGAATGGGTGGCATTGAATCTGTCACCTGGATGGAGCTTAGTCTGCGTGGAAAAAGTGTTTCCACGATATACCTTAGATCCAAACAATCAGTAGGCAGCGCTTGTTTGCCGGCGTAAAGTCTTTTGACCACCGTTTTATAAGCTGCGCCCCAGGGGTCAACTTCTGCTGAATCCCACAGCTCCAAGAAGTAATCACGCTTGCTAGCCCATATGGTCTTCTTTAGCTGACGTCTTGCAAGTCGGTATTCCAACTGCGAAAGAAGGACTTCCACGTGCACGCTGATATCGTCTTCTAGTTTGGATGCAGGTGCGTCGAATGTCAGCAATCTGCTCATTCCACCAATTCGTGGGTACTTGGTGACGCCGGTATTGCTTAAACGTTGCCATGCGCAAACTGCACGCATTCTTTATTTGCGAAACCATTTGGCAGGCTCTATACTCTACGGTGCCGGAAGTGGCAAGAGACTGGATAGCCTCCGAAAAAAACAACTGGATTAAAAGTATCTACGCGGTAAGCTTGGCGATAGCGAATTGTTGTACTCTCCTATTGAGCACATTATTGCCGAGTGATCGCCCTGTAAGCGTTGCAAAGTTTCCACTTTGCTTCGCTGAATAACGATGAGCTGACAAAAGTTAGGTCAATAATTGACCCATAGCCCGCGCGGCTAAAGGTATGTTCGTTCCCAGAGTTCAACAGCGCCACTTCCAAGGAATCGAAGCTCTCTAGTAGCGCACGTCTTCTAGCATTGGTCGTTTGGCTGCCCCATTCTATTGCCCAGGCGTTGAAGTCACCCGCAATGATAACTTTCCGTCCCCTTGCATCAACTACAAGATCATCAAGGATAGATTGAAACTCGCTTAGTTGTATGCTAGGTAACAGCTATAAATCCACAGCCAGTAACAGCTATAAATCCACAAGCTGCCGTATCTGGCGCGTACGAACCCGTTAAACGACTTTACGTTAGATCGTATGGTCGTTGGGTTTCCGCATATCCACAGCGCCGCCTTACCGCTCCTGTCTGCAGACCATGTCCTGTGGCAACTGGTCTTACAGTGGTGGGGCTCGCTGAGTACGGCAACATCGATGCTCATTTCCCTAACAGTCTGCTCTAGGAGATCTTGAGCAGCTATGCAGTGGTTAAGATTTAGCTGTAGAAATCTTAACATTTAATTTTGTGGATAGCCTCGCGGTACGAAGGGCACTTTAAGCTGCCTGACGCGTGGTCTTGGTTTTTTTCACCTTTCCGAGCGCACAGGCCGCACCTTGGTGGAACAAGTCCTTGCCATGTGTCCCGTCTCTCTGCATTTGAAGCAAGCACCTTTCAAGTCGTCGCCGCTTTTGCAGTTAGCCGCTATGTGCCTAAAGTCCTGTCATTTGAAACAGCGTTTCGGCTGATCGATAGCGCATATGCAGCATACAACCCATCCTATCAGAATTTTACCCCCTTCGGTTAACTCCCTGGCTTTTGCCACTGAAAGCGTGAGAGTGGCCCTCTGTTGACCCCCAAAAGCTGGTCGAAGCGACTTTACTATGTCGTCTTTTAAGAGACGACTCTTTTAAAATGGTTTTAACCGCCTCCAGGACTTCCGCCTTTGTCGCCAGCTCATCCAGATCCCAGATTTCCACTTGGGCCGATTCAGTGATCGTTTTCACAACTGCTCTGCTGCCCAGGGCCTTGCCTACAGTTTCTTGCAGCACTTCAGCGCTATGCTCCGGCTGCCTGTTTAGGTGTAGTAGGAGATCGTCGTTTGCAGTTTTCCCGATGCCTTGGACATCGCCACTTAGGTGCTTTAGAGCTGGGTCCGTCTTGACCACTCTAAGCATGTCTGCATAGGAACAGCTGTCCACTACTGTTAGGGTAATCGCATCTGATCTGGTACGTTTTGTAGCCTGCTTCCGCCCTTTAACTGTTGACCAGATATCAGGGTTCTTCGGTTCTTTAGGGACCGCGCGCTGTATTTTGTGCTCTTGCTGCGTCACAAGGCTTGGCTTCTGGTGCCTCGGTTTCTTTGAGGGAGTCTTCAGCTGCTCTGGAGCAGAGTCCCTCAACCTCTTGGGCGTATTACTGCCGCTTGCTAACTCAGCCGTTTTCTTCGAGCCAGCAAGTATCGCTATTGGCTCAGCTCTTCCGTAGGAGTCTGCTGTTGTTGAGGTGATCCCAACAACGAAGAACTACGTGCAAACGCTTGAAGCTCATCCACCATTGTGGCTTCCATGCTTGCTTAGCTGCGTTAAGTATGCTATACTTTTGGGACTTCGTGTATTCTCCACTTTCTTGGTGTGCGTCTTCGCTAACCCAATGCACTGACAACAGTCTGCGGTCAGCTGGTTGTGCCCTGCAGTTACCAACACTACTAACAGCTGTTAGAGTGAAAGCAACTGCTGTGTTGTGTTATTTGGCGAGACAACCAAAGTTTCCCAACAATGCGGGAAAAAAAAAAAAACCTGCTGGGAAAAGAAAGTGGAAAGTGCAAAGCACTCAGAGAGGACGCTGCGCTTTTAAACGATGGGCACACTTCGCCCACTAGTAGCACATGTACTAATCTCGATTTCTCTTCGAAGTGATAACATTGTCTTTTTGGTCGTCTGGCAAAATACTTTAAGTATACTTATGACCTAAGAAAGTCACTTAGCGCCTAAAAAATTATCATTTTTCTGGGTGCATTTCAAGGTTGTGTTTTCTACATAAGTCAAAAACATCTGTTAAGTTTTTGATCATGTGTTTTTCAGAACAACCAATAACTATTAGGTCATACATTGTGAGCAGCCATATGGGAGCCCAGTTGGATATATAACTACATAGAGGTAGATACATATAAGTGGACTCAGCTCCTCACAGAAAGCTCCATAACTGTTGGAGCAACCCTCGCAGCGATAGCTGACGCAGTCGCGCCCACGCCAGAGATGCAGTGGTTCCACGATAACGGGTCCTCGGCGGATGGAATGTTCTGGACGATCATGCATTGCCACCGTTAAGTGGGCACAAGCACCATAAGCAGGCCTACCGCTGACATATAAAAGGCGAAAGGCAGCCTACTGAAAGGAAGTGGGAAATTACAAGTGAAAGTGAACGGACGTGAAAGTACAAGTCAACGCAAGTGCCAGTGAAAAGTGAGCGTCGAGGGACATCGAAGGAGACACAAGGACATCGAGGGACATCGAGTGACATCAAGGATACCACAGGACCTCACACAGAAGACCATCCAGCAACAGCTGCCACCAAGACAGAAAACTGGTGGGCAGCTTAAGCAGATAGGCATCTTTGGCAAATCTGGGAGTGTGTGAGTGCTATTTGCGGTGTAGCCGTACGTACTCAGAGTGAGTACGCTGTCTCTTGCGAATTCGTAGGAGTGCTCGAGGCGAATCCAGCAGTAGGAGAGCCCGGAGTATACAGAAGCGTATCCTGGAGATAACCTGGAGTACCCAGAGCGAACCCGTAGTGCCTCGCAAATAGCGAATCACGCAGCCAAGTGTGCCCATAGAAGTCGAGTCCTTGCGTATAGCAGGATAACCTCAGGCAAGGATAACAGCAACTGTAAACTATACACAAACAGAAGCCAATCGAAGTACAAAATATACCGCTCAAACTTAAACATCACCAAGACTTATTATTATCGCATGTGCCTTCAATTATAAATATTGTTGGCACGAACACACAGTCGACTGATCTCAGCCCTCAGCTTAATCTTAAGCTTAATAACAAAACGTTCGTTATTTGCTATATTTGTCGAATAAATTTATTGTTTTATTTTAGCTAGCGTATTGGTTATGCATGTATGATCTCCTTGTATTGGATCGTCATGGTATGTAGATAGCATCGCTTCTTCATCTTTTATATCATTTAATAGGGTCACCGGCTTGAGTAGTGTTAAATTTTTATTGCCGATTTATTAGAGTTGGCCGATTTTAAATATAGCGGCTTGCCTTTCAATCATTTAGAAAAATTGACCTAACTCGAGAATTCCATTGGTATACAAATCGCTAATCGATCGATAAAAATCGCTTCAATAAACACGTCGATTCTCTTATTCGCAAGGTCACTACTTTTCGTACCTCGTCATTTGTAATGACTTCGTATATCTAGGAAGATCTACTTGTTCATATCCTGCACAGGAACTGTTCTGTTTACTTTGTTTTCTTTACTTTTAATATATTGCAAGCAATAATTTTTAGTTCGTTTATTGTGATGCGTGAAAGTTCATCAGCTATAAAATTGTCCTTTCCCTTTAGGTACTCGACAGTAATAAAATGCGTGTCAGCTTAGACCTGGAACTTATCATGGAAAATAAATATATGAGTGGTCTGTGGTCTGTTTTCACTGCAATGTGTTTACCATAAATGTATGTTCGAAAATGACATATTTCCCAATGAATTGCTGCTAATTCCTGTTCCGGTGTACTGTAATTGCCTTCACCTTTTGTAAACACACGTGAACCATATGCTATTGCGATTGGTTTGTCTCCATAAGTTTGAGTCAACACTGCTCCACAAGCTTGCTTAATTGCATCTGTTATTATGCAAAATTCTTTGCTTAAATTTGGAAATTTTAGTAGAGTAGTGTAGTATGTTGTATATAATAAATTCATCGTATTGTGTATACAATATCTGATGTTGTCATATGCACAATTAAAGCTAGAGTATTACATCCATAAACATAGTGGCACTATGTCGCTGTGTTTACATAACACAACCATACATTAATGCCGTAATACGATCAGCCACTTATATGTGGACTGGCCTGCAGCGTGAGATCTGCAGCGTAAGCATTTTCAAGTGCCTTCTGCACATACACACATAAATACTCATATATACTGCATAATACATACTCCCGTTCTGCCGACGCTCTCAGCGGCAGAACTCCTCATATCCGTGGATGGGAATAACATGGAATTCAACTTATTACGTCAACTTTTGAGCGATGCTATGGAGGCAATGGAGACCGGAAATAAATTCGAGTACGTAGGCAATGAGTGAAGCGAAAAGACCCACAAAAAAGAAGTGTGCTAAGAATCAGGCTAAAGAAAAGTAAAGCCGAAATTCTTAAGTTGTTATTTGCCCCCGACCAACCATTACGTTGGGAGGCAACAACTAAATTGCAAACTGAGCTCGACTACATGGAGTCAGTGCAAACAAGTTATAAGCTAAATCACAACTCAGCCTCTACCACTAATAGCAAATTACGCACACAGAATAATAGCCATTGTTTTAAAAAAAGGGCCCCCGAAACCGGAAAAGACGAACAATGTCGAAACTGCTTCAATCGATTTAAAGTTAATAACAGTCCTGATCATAATAATTGTTGTTTTGCTACTGGCAAACACATTAAGAAAGCTCTATAGGTTGCACAATAGATGCATAAAGAAAAAATATTTGAGCAATTCCGATGATCTGGACAAAGTTAAAAAACAAATAATAACAAGTAAGAAAGCTCTAGTCGGGTCTGCCCGACTACGAGATCCCCTGAACCAAGTCCGAGCTGATGTTTTAAACAACCTACCTAGCATACATCTTTTATCTATACATATTACCTCTGCGCTCATATATGCATGCACACATACACACAGGCACGCATATACACATGCACACATATACACATGCACACATATACACGTGCACACGTATACACATGCACATATACACATGTACACATTTGTATACCCATGCACACATATACATGCCATGCACACAGAAGCACGCGCGCCGATTACTGCGAAGTTGATTTCAATGTATGTGTGCAGACGTACAGGCTGCTGACGCGTGCTTTTACAATGTTTCCTTTAATAACTTCTGTATTACTTTACGGATTTGAATGCTGCATTTTCTGCATTGAATGCTATTAATTTATTGAAAATACGGTTTTCACTAAAAAATTTGAAACAAGTAAGAAAGCTCTAGTCGGGTCTGCCCGACTACGAGATCCCCTGAACCAAGTCCGAGGCAGTGTTTTAAACAATCTAGCTTATATCTTTTACCGGTACATATTACCCTCTGCGTGCACACACACACGCACACATATACATACACAAGCACGCGCGCCGCTTACTGCGTAGATGATTTAGCGGCTACGCTTGGGCTGCATTCTGGGCAGCATTATGAGAAATTCATTGTTCAATAACTTCGGTTCTAGATCTACTTTCTTAATGAAATTTTCAGGACATAATATTGACATCTAGATTTGTATATGTACGAAATCCCAACTCGCTAGTATTTGAAATACGTTTTTTCCACTTATGGGGCTAATGGGGGGAGGTATCCAAAATTTAAAAGTTTATTATCTGTATTTACATCACAGCAACCTACATAGTCAATTTGGTGTCTCTAGGTATTATGGTCTAAAAGTTATAGCTTAAAAACAAAGTCAAAATATCGATTGTTATCGATAATAAGGAAATAGGATGAGTTATCGAAAAAAAAATAAACTTGTACTGCGTATGGTATACAAGAATATATATCTAAAATCTCAAATCTCTAGCTTTTGTGGTTTACGAGATCACTGCGTTCATACGGACGGACAGACGGACAGACGGACGGACGGACAGACGGACAGACGGACATGGCTAGATCGACTGAGCTCGTCGTTCTGATCAAGAATATATATACTTTATGGGGTCTGCCACGCCTCCTTCTGCCTGTTACATACATTGTCACAAAACCATTATACCCTGAATTCCCATTTTCAATGGGCTCAGGGTATAAAAATTAAATTGTGGCTTTGATAATTTTTTTTTTTTTAATAATTTTTTTTTTGTGAAATGTGGAGCCGGTATCCAAAATTTTAAAAAATTTAAAATGTATTTTATTTACAAAAAGCTAAAAACAAAATTTGGTAGCTGTAGCTAAAAATATGTAAAAGATATGGTCAAAAAACTGAATCTTGATAACGTTTTAAATCGATATCATTCAAACGGAAAAATTTATCGAAGATCTAAAACAAACTCGATATTTTCGCTGTATACACAGACCATCATGCAAAATTTAAAGTCTCTAGCTCTGATATGTTCTGAGATTGACGCTTTCATACATACGGACAGACGGACAGAAGGACAGACAGACGGACAGGGCCAAATCGACTCAGCTCGTCGCCCTGATCAAGAATATATACTTTATGGGGTCTGCCACGCCTTCTTCTGCCTGTTACATACTTTTTGCAAAACCATTATACCCTGATTTCCTATTTTCAATGGGTTCAGGGTATAAAAAGCAAACCAAAATTGATGAAATATACATCAACAACCCTTCCTTAATAATAAACGCTATTAATATTTTACGTTTGCATAGTGAGTATATTACAATATACCAATTCGAAAACGAATATATGAGTACAAATGATATGCTATTAATTAATTAACAGAAAATGGTATTGTATTATCTACATTGCCAAATGTAAAGGTTAAAATGATAAACACCCCATACTGGGAACAGCCACAGTAACATTAGTAAGTTTACATAGGTAGGAATAAGTAGTAGTAATAATAAGCTGTGGAATGGAATGAATTAGCGAAACAGATAAACTCGTTTAAATTAAAATTTGAGAAATCGTATTAATGTATCAATAAAGATACATTAATAAAAGTAAATACGCTTATTCACCACACAACAATACTAATTACTAAATATAATAATAGCAGTGAATTGGTAGCTTCAAACAGAAATAGAAATAGTGCACATAACGAGCAATGTGCAAAGATATTCCGCTCACTAGTCAGACTAGAACATGTAGGTAATATCACAACATTACGTAGAACATAACTAAAAGCCTTTATTTTCCAATTGAATTTGATCCAAATAAATTCAAAGATTTGGATGGGTCTAAACCAATAGTTGAAATTGAGGATAGAGCGGAAAGTGACACTGATACCCTCGAAGATGAAGAGTTAAATACAATGGCACAAACCATAGTCGAATTCTAAAAGCTAGCTTCATCTTTAGTCCCAGACTTTGATGGAAAAGCTGAGAATTTGCAAAGTTCATTGGATGCATTAAGTCGAATCTAAAACAAAATTCAAGGGCCATGCCAGAAATCTTATTAGTAGTGAGCAGTCAATCACTGCCATTATTTATAAACTGAAAAAATACTGTGAAAGGAGAATCAGTAGAAGTTATTTCTGAAAAGCTGCTAAACTTACAACAAAAGAGTAAAACGACAAACCAATGTACCCAAGGTAGAGAAATTGACTAAGTCTCTAGAAGGAGCTTATATCAATGATGGTTTGTCACCTGATTTAGCTAAAAAGTACAGCACAACACTCAAAGCTATGACTCCAGAACTGCTCTATTGATTGTGTAAAACTTATCATGCTGACAGGGACACTCAATAATAGGAATGATGCCATCTCAAAGTTTGTAAACAGCTGTACCGAAACAACAGGACAGTCAAATACTGTACTGTACTTCCAACAGCGTCAAAATGGCAAATTCGAGGCAACCGAGGTAATTACCGATTAAGAGTTAATCGCCAAAATAACGGTTACTAATACAATAACAACAAAAAGAACAGAGGAGGAAACTCCAACAGAGGAAATTCAAACAATGTCAGAGTAACCCAGAATAATTCGGGAAACTCCCAGGCACCTCCAGAAACTCAGAGTTATACTGTAAAATATATACCATTAACCTTATTCTCAACAATTTCGTCATTTTTTCAAAAATGTTGCAACAAATAAAAAGATAACATTTTATTTATTGATACTGGTGCAGATATTTCAATCATTTAAGAAAATTCTGATGTCTTTCGTGACAGCCAACCCAATAAAAAATAGACATTCGAGGCATAGGAGAAGGAGTAATAAACTCCAAAGGACTAGCCTCAATCGAACTCCACACAGACAAATATATTATTCCATATAAATTTTATTTTATTCATTCAGATGGAATAATAGGAATAGATTTGATAAAAAATTTAATTGCTAGTTATATAACAATAGTTCCGAAGATTGGTTTATAATAAGACCACAAAACCTAACGTATCCTATTTATGTTCCAATAACATTTAGTTCTGGTAATAATTCAACACTTCTACCAGCAAGATCCCAAGTGATAAGCAAAATAGAGTTGTCTTCAGCAGAAGAAAACATTTTAATTCCCAATCAGGAAGTTAAACCGGGTGTTTACGTTGCAAACACAATTACAACAACCCAAAATGCTTTTTGTCCGATTCCTAAATACAACAAATACATGCCAAATAGTAGGCATTAACAACTTAAAATTTGAATCACTTTCGAACTACGAAATAGTTCAAAACCCCAACAATAATAGAAACGAGTCTGTAATGGATAAATTAAAGAAAAATTTTCCACCATTGTTTAAGAAACAACTTGAAAAAATATGCACCAGTATAGTTAGTGTTCGGACTCGAAACCGAACCAATGACAGCAAGTAATTTCTATAAGGAAAAATTGGACTTATGGATGATGAACCGGTATATGTAAAAAAAGAAAATCCAGCAGCAAAGTTGGAAAGTTAATTGAACAAAACATTGTTGAACCATCTGTTTCTCCATATAACAGCTCACTTTTATTAGTGCCAAAGAAAACCCTTCCAGGCTCTGAAAAGAAAAAATGGTGATTATTAATTGACTATCGTCAAATAAACAAAAAACTACAGTCCGATAAAGTTCCACTCCCCAGAATTGACAATATTCTTGATCAATTGGGTCGAGGCAAATATTTTTTATGCCTTAACTTAATGTCAGGTTTCCACCAAATCGAACTTGAGGAAAACTCAAGAAATATAACGTCTATTTCAACGAGCAATGACTCATATCGCTTCACCCGATTACCTTTTGGTTTAAAAATAGCGCCTAATAGAAAACTTCGCCGAAGTATTCCCGGCACATAACAAGATTTTGTAAAAGAATGTTCAATTTGAATGGACAGCGGAATGCGAAAAACTATAATGGTATCCAACTTCCAGGTGCATATGCATCAAGAGCATTCACTAAAGGTGAAAGCAATAAGAGTACTACAGAACAAGAGCTAGCAGCAAACATTGGGCATAATAACACATTTTGACACATTTGATGTTGGTATGCTTGAGATCAGCTCAAAGCACCGCGCGGAAAGATCTTTGAAGTAATTTCAATAAACACTTTTACAAAAAAAGTTCAATAAAAATTTAATTCATTAAGAGTAGCGCTACTTATGCCGGTGACCCTCATCCAAGATGACAAAGAAGAAAGAAGCAATACTGTCTACATTCCATGACGATCCCATACAAGGAGGTCATTCAGGCATAACAAGAACGCTAGCGAATATCAAAAGACACTACTACTAAAAAAAATATGACTGGTCATATCAAAGAGTACATACGTAGATGTCATAAATGCCAAGTGTAGTAGTAGTAGAAACAGTAGGTAGAAACAGTAGGTCCGCTACCTAAATCACACAATGCCAAAAATACCTAGTAGCCATTCCAATTGCAACTAAGAGTGCAAATAATGTCGAAAAGCTATTTTCGAAAATTTTATACTAAACTACGGTCCAATGAAGACGTTCATTTCGGACATGGTACCGAGTATAAAACCAGATAATAACTGATATATGCAAGTACATGAAGATTAAAAATCTAACATCTACAGCATATCACCGCCAGACTTTAGGGACAATAGAACGAAGTCATAGAACAGTCAATGAATATATTCGTTCATACATATCAGCAGACAAATCCGACTGGGATGTTTGGATACAATATTTCACTTATTGTTACAACACAACACCCTCGGCAATGCATGATTATTGTCCATACGAACTAGTATTTGGAAGACAGTTCATAGATTTTAACAAAATAGATAGAGTAGATATTTTTTAACATTATATTAATCTAAAAATAATAATTATGAGCATATAAAGAATTTTAATTAATAAAAAAAAACAACATAGTATATAAGGATGAAATACAAAAAAATTTTTCTTTTATATGAAATACCTACATAATATTACGTTATTTCTTTAAGAAGGGAGGTACAGTATGTTGTATATAATATAATCATCGTATTGTAGTGTATACAATATCTGATGTTGTCATATGCTCAACTTAAAGCTAGAGTATTACACCCAAAAACATAGCGGCACTATGTCGCTGTGTTTACATAACACAACCATACATTAATGCCGTAATACGATCAGCCACTTATATGTGGACTGGCCTGCAGCGTGAGATCTGCAGCGTAAGCATTTTGAAGTGCCTTCTGCACATACAGTGACGAACAAAATTATTGGCACAGCAAGCATTTTTAACTTTCTGGCCAACTTTTGACCCTTTAAATATCGATAAATAAAAAATAAAACTAGAGGGATGGGCTAACTTCGGCCATGCCGAAGTTTGGTAATACCCTTGCAATTGCTAAGGATATAGATACAGTTTTTTCTGATTTGCCACGCCCCCATCAATTGGATATATATAAATTTTGGGCAATCTATTAAGCAGGGCAACAGTAACCTATATATAAAATTTTGAAGCTGTACCTATAAGACTTTGGAAGATATAGCTTTCTCCGATTTGCCACGCCCCCAAGGAGGCGGATATATATAAGTTTTCATAATTTTGTCGAAACGGTCAAGCCTAACGTCTGCGTCAATTTTTGGGACTCTAGGTGTAAAATTGTAGAAGATATAGTTTTATCCGATTTGCCACGCCCCCTAATGGACGTAGATATATATTCTTTATCTTTTTTTTAGGGGTGGTTGATACAAATATATGTTTAAAGTTTCAAGTCTCTGGCTTTAACAGCATCCAAAATATTGGAAGATTTATGTTAAGTACTATATAGACATTCCCGATTTGCCACGCCCCAAGTAGGCGTGGATATATAATTTTTTGATTACTCTAAAGGGAAGGCCAACAGTATAGTACTTTTCAAATTTGGATGCGCTAGCTTTAAAAATGTAGAAGATATAGTTTTATCCGATTTGCCAAGCCCCAAAGAACGTAGATATATAATCTATATCTTTTTGTATTTGGGTGCATATCAGGAGTATATATTCCAAACTTCAAGTCTCTGACTTTAATAACGTCGAAGTTATCCCACTAAAACATTTCTTAAAACCGATCTGTCCTATGGGAGCTATAGGATATAGTCATCCGATCCGGATGATTCCGAGATATACAATGCCTGCAGCACATTTCCAGCCTATGTGCAAAATTTCAGCTCTGTAGCTCTTATAGTCTCGGAGAAGATTGCGTTGATCCAGACAGACGGACAGACGGATAGACGGACAGACGGACAGACGGACAGACAGACAGACGGACAGACGGACATGGCTATATCAACTCAGCTACGTCTTGCTGATCAAGAATATATATACTTTATATGGTCGGAGATGCTTCCTTCTCTACGTTGCAAACTCCTGACCAAAATTAATATACCCTTTTTGCAAGGGTATAAAAAATTATCAATTAGATTAAACTATGTATTATAAATTACTAGAATTTTTTTATTTTAAAAGTAACAACAATTGAGTCTACTAATTTTTTTGTTGTGTGCTCCCCAATATTCTGTCATTCTTCAACTAGGGCTTGCTTTAAGTCGGCTTTTGTTGATATAGCCCTCTTTCTTACACGCCTATCCAATTCTTCCCACAAATGCTCAATGGGATTGAGGTCTGGGGACTGTGGGGGGTGGGGCAGCACATGGGCGGCATTATAGGCAAGCCACATTTTTACGATGTGGGCAGAATGCTTGGAGTCGTTGTCGTGTTGAAATGTGAATGAATCGGGTAAGTTCAGTTTTTCGGCACTGTTCTCCTTCAAAATATTAAGATAACTAGTCTTATCCATAATGCCGTCTATAAATACCAATTCACACACACCTGAAGCAGACATGCAGCCCCACACCATAACCCCTCCACCACCATGCTTAACTGTTGGTCTTATATTCAAATTTTCGAATTCAGTGTTAGGCTTTCTCATAAATAGTTTGGCGCCCATCCGATCGGAAGACGGACAGACGGACAGACAGACAGACGGACAGACGGACAGACGGACATGGCTATATCAACTCAGCTAGTCTTGCTGATCAAGAATATATATACTTTATATGGTCGGAGATGCTTCCTTCTCTCCTGACCAAAATTAATATACCGTTTTTGCAAGGGTATAAAAACCTAAGTGGCCTAACTGTGCCAATAATTTTGTTTAGCGAAATACACCATTTTTTTTTAATTTGATTAAATATTAATACGAGTTGTTAATTTTTAGAAAAAAAATTCTGTTTATTTATAATAAATACTTCAATCTAATTGGTAAATTTTTTTTAGCATTTATCTTTATTTAAAGGGTCAAACGGTGGCCAGGAAGTTAAAAATGCTTGCTGTGCCAATAATTAAATACTCATAAATACTGCATAATACGTACTTCCGTTTTGCCGACGCTCTCAGCGGCAGAACTCCTCATATATATAAGAACAGAATGTACTTTAGGCTAAGAAATATATACGAAAAAAACATAAGATCATTCGATCCAAAGACACAAAACAAAGCACACGCTTTTGTCTCAACTTATTCAACCTATTATATGGCGACCGTGACAGGACATTGGAACTTGTAAAGAAAAAACACGACTCCGTGGATGTGAATAACATGGAATTCAACTTATTATAAGGAAAAAATATTTGAGCAATTCCGATAATCTAGACAAAGTTAAAAAAACAAATAATAAAAAGCAAAACAAAATTGATGAAATATACATCAACAATCCTTCCTTTATAATAAACGCTATTAATATTTTATGTTTGCATAGTGAGTATATTACAATATACCAATTCGAAAACGAATATATGAGTACAAATGATATGCAATTAATTAATTAACAGAAAATGGTATTGTATTATCTACATTGCCAAATGTAAAGGTTAAAATGATAAGCACCCCATACTGGGAACAGCCACAGTAACATTAGTAAGTTTACATAGGTAGGAATAAGTACTAGTAATAATAAGCTGTGGAATGGAATGAATTAGCGAAACAGATAAACTCGTTTAAATTAAAATTTGAGAAATCGTATTAATGTATCAATAAAGATACATTAATAAAAGTAAATACGCTTATTCACCACACCACAATACTAATTACTAAATATAATAATAGCAGTGAATTGGTAGCTTCAAACAGAAATAGAAATAGTGCACATAACGAGCAATGTGCAAAGATATTCCGCTCACTAGTCAGACTAGAACATGTAGGTAATATCACAACATTACGTAGAACATAACTAAAAGCCTTTATTTTCCAATTGAATTTGATCCAAATAAATTCAAAGATTTGGATGGGTCTAAACCAATAGTTGAAATTGAGGATAGAGCGGAAAGTGACACTGATACCCTCGAAGATGAAGAGTTAAATACAATGGCACAAACCATAGTCGAATTCTAAAAGCTAGCTTCATCTTTAGTCCCAGACTTTGATGGAAAAGCTGAGAATTTGCAAAGTTCATTGGATGCATTAAGTCGAATCTAAAACAAAATTCAAGGGCCATGCCAGAAATCTTATTAGTAGTGAGCAGTCAATCACTGCCATTATTTATAAACTGAAAAAATACTGTGAAAGGAGAATCAGTAGAAGTTATTTCTGAAAAAGCTGCTAAACTTACAACAAAAGAGTAAAACGACAAACCAATGTACCCAAGGTAGAGAAATTGACTAAGTCTCTAGAAGGAGCTTATATCAATGATGGTTTGTCACCTGATTTAGCTAAAAAGTACAGCACAACACTCAAAGCTATGACTCAGAATTGCTCTATTGATTGTGTAAAACTTATCATGCTGACAGGGACACTCAATAATAGGAATGATGCCATCTCAAAGTTTGTAAACAGCTGTACCGAAACAACAGGACAGTCAAATACTGTACTGTACTTCCAACAGCGTCAAAATGGCAAATTCGAGGCAACCGAGGTAATTACCGATTAAGAGTTAATCGCCAAAATAACGGTTACTAATACAATAACAACAAAAAGAACAGAGGAGGAAACTCCAACAGAGGAAATTCAAACAATGTCAGAGTAACCCAGAATAATTCGGGAAACTCCCAGGCACCTCCAGAAACTCAGAGTTATACTGTAAAATATATACCATTAACCTTATTCTCAACAATTTCGTATTTTTCAAAAATGTTGCAACAAATAAAAAGATAACATTTTATTTATTGATACTGGTGCAGATATTTCAATCATTTAAGAAAATTCTGATGTCTTTCGTGACAGCCAACCCAATAAAAAATAGACATTCGAGGCATAGGAGAAGGAGTAATAAACTCCAAAGGACTAGCCTCAATCGAACTCCACACAGACAAATATATTATTCCATATAAATTTTATTTTATTCATTCAGATGGAATAATAGGAATAGATTTGATAAAAAATTTAATTGCTAGTTATATAACAATAGTTCCGAAGATTGGTTTATAATAAGACCACAAAACCTAACGTATCCTATTTATGTTCCAATAACATTTAGTTCTGGTAATAATTCAACACTTCTACCAGCAAGATCCCAAGTGATAAGCAAAATAGAGTTGTCTTCAGCAGAAGAAAACATTTTAATTCCCAATCAGGAAGTTAAACCGGGTGTTTACGTTGCAAACACAATTACAACAACCCAAAATGCTTTTGTCCGATTCCTAAATACAACAAATACATGCCAAATAGTAGGCATTAACAACTTAAAATTTGAATCACTTTCGAACTACGAAATAGTTCAAAACCCCAACAATAATAGAAACGAGTCTGTAATGGATAAATTAAAGAAAAATTTTCCACCATTGTTTAAGAAACAACTTGAAAAAATATGCACCAGTATAGTTAGTGTTCGGACTCGAAACCGAACCAATGACAACAAATAATTTCTATAAGGAAAAATTGGACTTATGGATGATGAACCGGTATATGTAAAAAAGAAAATCCAGCAGCAAAGTTGGAAAGTTAATTGAACAAAACATTGTTGAACCATCTGTTTCTCCATATAACAGCTCACTTTTATTAGTGCCAAAGAAAACCCTTCCAGGCTCTGAAAAGAAAAAATGGTGATTATTAATTGACTATCGTCAAATAAACAAAAAACTACAGTCCGATAAAGTTCCACTCCCCAGAATTGACAATATTCTTGATCAATTGGGTCGAGCCAAATATTTTTTATGCCTTGACTTAATGTCAGGTTTCCACCAAATCGAACTTGAGGAAAACTCAAGAAATATAACGTCTATTTCAACGAGCAATGACTCATATCGCTTCACCCGATTACCTTTTGGTTTAAAAATAGCGCCTAATAGAAAACTTCGCCGAGTATTCCCGGCACATAACAAGATTTTGTAAAAAGAATGTTCAATTTGAATGGACAGCGGAATGCGAAAAACTATAATGGTATCCAACTTCCAGGTGCATATGCATCAAGAGCATTCACTAAAGGTGAAAGCAATAAGAGTACTACAGAACAAGAGCTAGCAGCAATACATTGGGCATAATAACACATTTTGACACATTTGATGTTGGTATGCTTGAGATCAGCTCAAAGCACCGCGCGGAAAGATCTTTGAAGTAATTTCAATAAACACTTTTACAAAAAAAGTTCAATAAAAAATTTAATTCATTAAGAGTAGCGCTACTTATGCCGGTGACCCTCATCCAAGATGACAAAGAAGAAGAAGCAATACTGTCTACATTCCATGACGATCCCATACAAGGAGGTCATTCAGGCATAACAAGAACGCTAGCGAATATCAAAAGACACTACTACTAAAAAAAATATGACTGGTCATATCAAAGAGTACATACGTAGATGTCATAAATGCCAAGTGTAGTAGTAGTAGAAACAGTAGGTAGAAACAGTAGGTCCGCTACCTAAATCACACAATGCCAAAAATACCTAGTAGCCATTCCAATTGCAACTAAGAGTGCAAATAATGTCGAAAAAGCTATTTTCGAAAATTTTATACTAAACTACGGTCCAATGAAGACGTTCATTTCGGACATGGGTACCGAGTATAAAAACCAGATAATAACTGATATATGCAAGTACATGAAGATTAAAAATCTAACATCTACAGCATATCACCACCAGACTTTAGGGACAATAGAACGAAGTCATAGAACAGTCAATGAATATATTCGTTCATACATATCAGCAGACAAATCCGACTGGGATGTTTGGATACAATATTTCACTTATTGTTACAACACAACACCCTCGGCAATGCATGATTATTGTCCATACGAACTAGTATTTGGAAGACAGTTCATAGATTTTAACAAAATAGATAGAGTAGATATTTTTTAACATTATATTAATATAAAAATAATAATTATGAGCATATAAAGAAATTTTAATTAATAAAAAAAACAACATAGTATATAAGGATGAAATACAAAAAAATTTTTCTTTTATATGAAATACCTACATAATATTACGTTATTTCTTTAAGAAGGGAGGTATAGTATGTTGTATATAATATAATCATCGTATTGTAGTGTATACAATATCTGATGTTGTCATATGCTCAACTTAAAGCTAGAGTATTACACCCAAAAACATAGCGGCACTATGTCGCTGTGTTTACATAACACAACCATACATTAATGCCGTAATACGATCAGCCACTTATATGTGGACTTGCCTGCAGCGTGAGATCTGCAGCGTAAGCATTTTGAAGTGCCTTCTGCACATACAGTGACGAACAAAATTATTGGCACAGCAAGCATTTTTAACTTTCTGGCCAACTTTTGACCCTTTAAATATCGATAAATAAAAAATAAAACTAGAGGGATGGGCTAACTTCGGCCATGCCGAAGTTTGGTAATACCCTTGCAATTGCTAAGGATATAGATACAGTTTTTTCTGATTTGCCACGCCCCCATCAATTGGATATATATAAATTTTGGGCAATCTATTAAGCAGGGCAACAGTAACCTATATATAAAATTTTGAAGCTGTACCTATAAGACTTTGGAAGATATAGCTTTCTCCGATTTGCCACGCCCCCAAGGGGCGGATATATATAAGTTTTCATAATTTTGTCGAAACGGTCAAGCCTAACGTCTGCGTCAATTTTTGGGACTCTAGGTGTAAAATTGTAGAAGATATAGTTTTTTCCGATTTGCCACGCCCCTAATGGACGTAGATATATATTCTTTATCTTTTTTTCTAGGGGTGGTTGATACAAATATATGTTTAAAGTTTCAAGTCTCTGGCTTTAACAGCATCCAAAATATTGGAAGATTTATGTTAAGTACTATATAGACATTCCCGATTTGCCACGCCCCAAGTAGGCGTGGATATATAATTTTTTGATTACTCTAAAGGGAAGGCCAACAGTATATTACTTTTCAAATTTGGATGCGCTAGCTTTAAAAATGTAGAAGATATAGTTTTATCCGATTTGCCACGCCCCAAAGAACGTAGATATATAATCTATATCTTTTTGTATTTGGGTGCATATCAGGAGTATATATTCCAAACTTCAAGTCTCTGACTTTAATAACGTCGAAGTTATCCCACTAAAACATTTCTTAAAACCAATCTGTCCTATGGGAGCTATAGGATATAGTCATCCGATCCGGATGATTCCGAGATATACAATGCCTGCAGCACATTCCAGCCTATGTGCAAAATTTCAGCTCTGTAGCTCTTATAGTCTCGGAGAAGATTGCGTTGATCCA
This sequence comes from Drosophila gaucha, assembly GCA_035045545.1. Taxonomy (NCBI): domain Eukaryota; kingdom Metazoa; phylum Arthropoda; class Insecta; order Diptera; family Drosophilidae; genus Drosophila; species Drosophila gaucha. The sequence continues at coordinate 50,085 of JAWNOY010000240.1, forward strand.
GACAGACGGACAGACGGATAGACGGACAGACGGACAGACGGACAGACAGACAGACGGACAGACGGACATGGCTATATCAACTCAGCTACTCTTGCTGATCAAGAATATATATACTTTATATGGTCGGAGATGCTTCCTTCTCTGCGTTGCAAACTCCTGACCAAAATTAATATACCCTTTTTGCAAGGGTATAAAAAATTATCAATTAGATTAAACTATGTATTATAAATTACTAGAAGTTTTTTATTTTAAAAGTAACAACAATTGAGTCTACTAATTTTTTTGTTGTGTGCTCCCCAATATTCTGTCATTCTTCAACTAGGGCTTGCTTTAAGTCGGCTTTTGTTGATATAGCCCTCTTTCTTACACGCCTATCCAATTCTTCCCACAAATGCTCAATGGGATTGAGGTCTGGGGACTGTGGGGGGGTGGGGCAGCACATGGGCGGCATTATAGGCAAGCCACATTTTTACGATGTGGGCAGAATGCTTGGAGTCGTTGTCGTGTTGAAATGTGAATGAATCGGGTAAGTTCAGTTTTTCGGCACTGTTCTCCTTCAAAATATTAAGATAACTAGTCTTATCCATAATGCCGTCTATAAATACCAATTCACACACACCTGAAGCAGACATGCAGCCCCACACCATAACCCCTCCACCACCATGCTTAACTGTTGGTCTTATATTCAAATTTTCGAATTCAGTGTTAGGCTTTCTCCAAATAGTTTGGCGCCCATCCGATCGGAAGACGGACAGACGGACAGACAGACAGACGGACAGACGGACAGACGGACATGGCTATATCAACTCAGCTAGTCTTGCTGATCAAGAATATATATACTTTATATGGTCGGAGATGCTTCCTTCTCTCCTGACCAAAATTAATATACCGTTTTTGCAAGGGTATAAAAACCTAAGTGGCCTAACTGTGCCAATAATTTTGTTCAGCGAAATACACCATTTTTTTTTAATTTGATTTAATATTAATACGAGTTGTTAATTTTTAGAAAAAAAATTCTGTTTATTTATAATAAATACTTCAATCTAATTGGTAAATTTTTTTTTTAGCATTTATCTTTATTTAAAGGGTCAAACGGTGGCCAGAAAGTTAAAAATGCTTGCTGTGCCAATAATTAAATACTCATAAATACTGCATAATACATACTTCCGTTTTGCCGACGCTCTCAGCGGCAGAACTCCTCATATATATAAGAACACTATGCACTTTAGGCTAAGAAATATATACGAAAAAAACATAAGATCATTCGATCCAAAGACACAAACAAAGCACACGCTTTTGTCTCAACTTATTCAACCTATTATATGGCGACCGTGACAGGACATTGGAACTTGTAAAAAAAAAACACGACTCCGTGGATGTGAATAACATGGAATTCAACTTATTATAAGGAAAAAATATTTGAGCAATTCCGATAATCTAGACAAAGTTAAACAAGTAAGAACGTTGCAGTCGGGCGCCACCGACTGCGTCAGACTCTGTTCCTGTTAAAGGTGTGTAGGCTCAATAAATATGTAGACCGTCCGTCCGTCTTTCCGTATGTTTTAAATGCGAGATTATTGAGATTCCTTTTTTGAGCATGTCTTTTACATCAATTTAGCTACAGTCATACAATTTTACATATAGCTTTTTTAAAATAAAATACTATTTTGGTTTTTATTATATATTTTGGATACTGGCTCCACATTTCACAAAATCAATTTAATAAAAGTTTAGTTGCAAATAAAGCCACATTTACATTTTTTTAATTTTTTAGGTAAAACCGTATTTTTAATAAAATATAAGGATTTATGCAGAAAGTTTTATCAAAATCCATTAAGTAACATAGAAGTTATAATAAAAAAATAAAAAAAACATTTTAATAAATGATAATATCACGCGGCAGCGATGGGAATAGAACCTGGGTCACGCGCTTCGCATGCCTCCGACTCTACCCACTACACCACGGCGTCTCTTGCGCCAAATTGAGTTTGGTGTGTTGATTTGGTTAAACAGACTTGCCCCAGTTAGGTCAACTAGAATTTGTTTTAATAAATATAAGGATTTATGCTGAAAATTTTATCAAATCCATTAAATAACATAGAAGTTATAAAAAAAATAAAAAAAAAAATTTTATTAAATGATAATATCACGCGTCAGCGCTGGGAATCGAACCTAGGTCACGCGCTTCGCATGCCACCACTCTACCCACAACACCACGGCGTCTCTTGCGTGGCTATGTGCCAAACTGAGTTTGGAAGTGTTTTGATTTGGTTAAACAGACTTGCGTTGTGGTAGCGAAGACCCTGCTTCAATCCCCAGTTAGGTCAACTAGAATTTGTTTTACGGAGGCTTACATTATGATTATTATTATTTTTTTTTTCGTAAATTTTAATTTCATGAACAGTAACCCACATGTCAAATTTGGATGCTCTACGTCTAACACTGTAGGAGATACAGTTTTACCCTATTTGCCACGCCCCAAATGGGCGTAGCTATATATAACATACATTTTTGGGTAGAGGTAGGATACTAGTATATATATTCCAAGTCCCAACTCTCTGACGGAAATATTGCCGAAATTATCACGGTTTTAGTAAAAGATATAGTAATTCCCGATTTGCCACGCCCCCAGAAGACGTGGATACATAACTTTTGACTTATCTTAAGAGGAGGTCAACAGTATCCCACATGCAAAATTTGGACGCTCTAGCTCCAAAACTGTAGGAGATACAGTTTTATCCGATTTGCCACGCCCTTAATGGGCGTAAATATCTATAATATATATTTTTGATTCCGAGTGATCTACTTGCACATGTATTCCAAATTTCAAGTCTCTAGCTCTTAATACGCTCAAAATATTATAAGATTTATACAAATCGCTATATATATATTCCCGATTTGGTACGCCCCCAGGGGGCGTGGGTATATAACTTTTTAATGTAACTAAAGGGAAGGTCAACAGTAACCCACATGCCAAATTTGGATGCTCTAGCTTCAAAGCTGTAGAAGATATAGTTTTATCCGATTTGCCACGCCCACAATGGGCGTAGATATATAATCTATATCTTAAAACGTCCGCGTGGTGTACACGAATATATATTCTAAACCCCATTTCTTAGACTGCAATATTGACTAAAATAACAGCGTTTTAGTCTTAATAGATATAGCATTTCCCGATTTGCCACGCCCCCTGTGGGCGTATCGGAAAAATACTCAAACTTGATCTGACGCGGATACACACGAGTATATATTCCAAATTACAAGTCTCTAGCTTCTATAGTGTCCAAATGCTGCGCGTTCATACAGACAGACGGACAGACGGACAGACGGACAGACAGCAAGACGGACATTGCACAAATCCAATAGACTCTTTTTCCCTTTGGGAACAGAGTCTAAAAACAAATAATAAAAAGCAAAACAAAATTGATGAAATATACATCAACAATCCTTCCTTTATAATAAACGCTATTAATATTTTATGTTTGCATAGTGAGTATATTACAATATACCAATTCGAAAACGAATATATGAGTACAAATGATATGCAATTAATTAATTAACAGAAAATGGTATTGTATTATCTACATTGCCAAATGTAAAGGTTAAAATGATAAGCACCCCATACTGGGAACAGCCACAGTAACATTAGTAAGTTTACATAGGTAGGAATAAGTACTAGTAATAATAAGCTGTGGAATGGAATGAATTAGCGAAACAGATAAACTCGTTTAAATTAAAATTTGAGAAATCGTATTAATGTATCAATAAAGATACATTAATAAAAGTAAATACGCTTATTCACCACACCACAATACTAATTACTAAATATAATAATAGCAGTGAATTGGTAGCTTCAAACAGAAATAGAAATAGTGCACATAACGAGCAATGTGCAAAGATATTCCGCTCACTAGTCAGACTAGAACATGTAGGTAATATCACAACATTACGTAGAACATAACTAAAAGCCTTTATTTTCCAATTGAATTTGATCCAAATAAATTCAAGGATTTGGATGGGTCTAAACCAATAGTTGAAATTGAGGATAGAGCGGAAAGTGACACTGATACCCTCGAAGATGAAGAGTTAAATACAATGGCACAAACCATAGTCGAATTCTAAAAGCTAGCTTCATCTTTAGTCCCAGACTTTGATGGAAAAGCTGAGAATTTGCAAAGTTCATTGGATGCATTAAGTCGAATCTAAAACAAAATTCAAGGGCCATGCCAGAAATCTTATTAGTAGTGAGCAGTCAATCACTGCCATTATTTATAAACTGAAAAAATACTGTGAAAGGAGAATCAGTAGAAGTTATTTCTGAAAAGCTGCTAAACTTACAACAAAAGAGTAAAACGACAAACCAATGTACCCAAGGTAGAGAAATTGACTAAGTCTCTAGAAGGAGCTTATATCAATGATGGTTTGTCACCTGATTTAGCTAAAAAGTACAGCACAACACTCAAAGCTATGACTCAGAATTGCTCTATTGATTGTGTAAAACTTATCATGCTGACAGGGACACTCAATAATAGGAATGATGCCATCTCAAAGTTTGTAAACAGATGTACCGAAACAACAGGACAGTCAAATACTGTACTGTACTTCCAACAGCGTCAAAATGGCAAATTCGAGGCAACCGAGGTAATTACCGATTAAGAGTTAATCGCCAAAATAACGGTTACTAATACAATAACAACAAAAAGAACAGAGGAGGAAACTCCAACAGAGGAAATTCAAAGAATGTCAGAGTAACCCAGAATAATTCGGGAAACTCCCAGGCACCTCCAGAAACTCAGAGTTATACTGTAAAATATATACCATTAACCTTATTCTCAACAATTTCGTATTTTTTCAAAAATGTTGCAACAAATAAAAAGATAACATTTTATTTATTGATACTGGTGCAGATATTTCAATCATTTAAGAAAATTCTGATGTCTTTCGTGACAGCCAACCCAATAAAAAATAGACATTCGAGGCATAGGAGAAGGAGTAATAAACTCCAAAGGACTAGCCTCAATCGAACTCCACACAGACAAATATATTATTCCATATAAATTTTATTTTATTCATTCAGATGGAATAATAGGAATAGATTTGATAAAAAATTTAATTGCTAGTTATATAACAATAGTTCCGAAGATTGGTTTATAATAAGACCACAAAACCTAACGTATCCTATTTATGTTCCAATAACATTTAGTTCTGGTAATAATTCAACACTTCTACCAGCAAGATCCCAAGTGATAAGCAAAATAGAGTTGTCTTCAGCAGAAGAAAACATTTTAATTCCCAATCAGGAAGTTAAACCGGGTGTTTACGTTGCAAACACAATTACAACAACCCAAAATGCTTTTGTCCGATTCCTAAATATAACAAATACATGCCAAATAGTAGGCATTAACAACTTAAAATTTGAATCACTTTCGAACTACGAAATAGTTCAAAACCCCAACAATAATAGAAACGAGTCTGTAATGGATAAATTAAAGAAAAATTTTCCACCATTGTTTAAGAAACAACTTGAAAAAATATGCACCAGTATAGTTATGTGTTCGGACTCGAAACCGAACCAATGACAACAAATAATTTCTATAAGGAAAAATTGGACTTATGGATGATGAACCGGTATATGTAAAAAAGAAGAAATCCAGCAGCAAAGTTGGAAAGTTAATTGAACAAAACATTGTTGAACCATCTGTTTCTCCATATAACAGCTCACTTTTATTAGTGCCAAAGAAAACCCTTCCAGGCTCTGAAAAGAAAAAATGGTGATTATTAATTGACTATCGTCAAATAAACAAAAAACTACAGTCCGATAAAGTTCCACTCCCCAGAATTGACAATATTCTTGATCAATTGGGTCGAGCCAAATATTTTTTATGCCTTAACTTAATGTCAGGTTTCCACCAAATCGAACTTGAGGAAAACTCAAGAAATATAACGTCTATTTCAACGAGCAATGACTCATATCGCTTCACCCGATTACCTTTTGGTTTAAAAATAGCGCCTAATAGAAAACTTCGCCGAGTATTCCCGGCACATAACAAGATTTTGTAAAAAGAATGTTCAATTTGAATGGACAGCGGAATGCGAAAAACTATAATGGTATCCAACTTCCAGGTGCATATGCATCAAGAGCATTCACTAAAGGTGAAAGCAATAAGAGTACTACAGAACAAGAGCTAGCAGCAATACATTGGGCATAATAACACATTTTGACACATTTGATGTTGGTATGCTTGAGATCAGCTCAAAGCACCGCGCGGAAAGATCTTTGAAGTAATTTCAATAAACACTTTTACAAAAAAGTTCAATAAAAAATTTAATTCATTAAGAGTAGCGCTACTCATGCCGGTGACCCTCATCCAAGATGACAAAGAAGAAGAAGCAATACTGTCTACATTCCATGACGATCCCATACAAGGAGGTCATTCAGGCATAACAAGAACGCTAGCGAATATCAAAAGACACTACTACTAAAAAAAATATGACTGGTCATATCAAAGAGTACATACGTAGATGTCATAAATGCCAAGTGTAGTAGTAGTAGAAACAGTAGGTAGAAACAGTAGGTCCGCTACCTAAATCACACAATGCCAAAAATACCTAGTAGCCATTCCAATTGCAACTAAGAGTGCAAATAATGTCGAAAAAGCTATTTTCGAAAATTTTATACTAAACTACGGTCCAATGAAGACGTTCATTTCGGACATGGGTACCGAGTATAAAAACCAGATAATAACTGATATATGCAAGTACATGAAGATTAAAAATCTAACATCTACAGCATATCACCACCAGACTTTAGGGACAATAGAACGAAGTCATAGAACAGTCAATGAATATATTCGTTCATACATATCAGCAGACAAATCCGACTGGGATGTTTGGATACAATATTTCACTTATTGTTACAACACAACACCCTCGGCAATGCATGATTATTGTCCATACGAACTAGTATTTGGAAGACAGTTCATAGATTTTAACAAAATAGATAGAGTAGATATTTTTTAACATTATATTAATATAAAAATAATAATTATGAGCATATAAAGAAATTTTAATTAATAAAAAAAAACAACATAGTATATAAGGATGAAATACAAAAAAATTTTTCTTTTATATGAAATACCTACATAATATTACGTTATTTCTTTAAGAAGGGAGGTATAGTATGTTGTATATAATATAATCATCGTATTGTAGTGTATACAATATCTGATGTTGTCATATGCTCAACTTAAAGCTAGAGTATTACACCCAAAAACATAGCGGCACTATGTCGCTGTGTTTACATAACACAACCATACATTAATACCGTAATACGATCAGCCACTTATATGTGGACTTGCCTGCAGCGTGAGATCTGCAGCGTAAGCATTTTCACGTGCCTTCTGCACATACAGTGACGAACAAAATTATTGGCACAGCAAGCATTTTTAACTTTCTGGCCAACTTTTGACCCTTTAAATATCGATAAATAAAAAATAAAACTAGAGGGATGGGCTAACTTCGGCCATGCCGAAGTTTGGTAATACCCTTGCAATTGCTAAGGATATAGATACAGTTTTTTCTGATTTGCCACGCCCCCATCAATTGGATATATATAAATTTTGGGCAATCTATTAAGCAGGGCAACAGTAACCTATATATAAAATTTTGAAGCTGTACCTATAAGACTTTGGAAGATATAGCTTTCTCCGATTTGCCACGCCCCCAAGGGGCGGATATATATAAGTTTTCATAATTTTGTCGAAACGGTCAAGCCTAACGTCTGCGTCAATTTTTGGGACTCTAGGTGTAAAATTGTAGAAGATATAGTTTTTTCCGATTTGCCACGCCCCTAATGGGCGTAGATATATATTCTTTATCTTTTTTTCTAGGGGTGGTTGATACAAATATATGTTTAAAGTTTCAAGTCTCTGGCTTTAACAGCATCCAAAATATTGGAAGATTTATGTTAAGTACTATATAGACATTCCCGATTTGCCACGCCCCAAGTAGGCGTGGATATATAATTTTTTGATTACTCTAAAGGGAAGGCCAACAGTATATTACTTTTCAAATTTGGATGCGCTAGCTTTAAAAATGTAGAAGATATAGTTTTATCCGATTTGCCAAGCCCCAAAGAACGTAGATATATAATCTATATCGTTTTGTATTTGGGTGCATATCAGGAGTATATATTCCAAACTTCAAGTCTCTGACTTTAATAACGTCGAAGTTATCCCACTAAAACATTTCTTAAAACCGATCTGTCCTATGGGAGCTATAGGATATAGTCATCCGATCCGGATGATTCCGAGATATACAATGCCTGCAGCACATTCCAGCCTATGTGCAAAATTTCAGCTCTGTAGCTCTTATAGTCTCGGAGAAGATTGCGTTGATCCAGACAGACGGACAGACGGACAGACGGATAGACGGACAGACGGACAGACGGACAGACAGACAGACGGACAGACGGACATGGCTATATCAACTCAGCTACTCTTGCTGATCAAGAATATATATACTTTATATGGTCGGAGATGCTTCCTTCTCTGCGTTGCAAACTCCTGACCAAAATTAATATACCCTTTTTGCAAGGGTATAAAAAATTATCAATTAGATTAAACTATGTATTATAAATTACTAGAATTTTTTTATTTTAAAAAGTAACAACAATTGAGTCTACTAATTTTTTTGTTGTGTGCTCCCCAATATTCTGTCATTCTTCAACTAGGGCTTGCTTTAAGTCGGCTTTTGTTGATATAGCCCTCTTTCTTACACGCCTATCCAATTCTTCCCACAAATGCTCAATGGGATTGAGGTCTGGGGACTGTGGGGGTTGGGGCAGCACATGGGCGGCATTATAGGCAAGCCACATTTTTACGATGTGGGCAGAATGCTTGGAGTCGTTGTCGTGTTGAAATGTGAATGAATCGGGTAAGTTCAGTTTTTCGGCACTGTTCTCCTTCAAAATATTAAGATAACTAGTCTTATCCATAATGCCGTCTATAAATACCAATTCACACACACCTGAAGCAGACATGCAGCCCCACACCATAACCCCTCCACCACCATGCTTAACTGTTGGTCTTATATTCAAATTTTCGAATTCAGTGTTAGGCTTTCTCCAAATAGTTTGGCGCCCATCCGATCGGAAGACGGACAGACGGACAGACAGACAGACGGACAGACGGACAGACGGACATGGCTATATCAACTCAGCTAGTCTTGCTGATCAAGAATATATATACTTTATATGGTCGGAGATGCTTCCTTCTCTCCTGACCAAAATTAATATACCGTTTTTGCAAGGGTATAAAAACCTAAGTGGCCTAAGTGTGCCAATAATTTTGTTCAGCGAAATACACCATTTTTTTTTAATTTGATTTAATATTAATACGAGTTGTTAATTTTTAGAAAAAAATTCTGTTTATTTATAATAAATACTTCAATCTAATTGGTAAATTTTTTTTTTAGCATTTATCTTTATTTAAAGGGTCAAACGGTGGCCAGAAAGTTAAAAATGCTTGCTGTGCCAATAATTAAATACTCATAAATACTGCATAATACATACTTCCGTTTTGCCGACGCTCTCAGCGGCAGAACTCCTCATATATATAAGAACAGTATGTACTTTAGGCTAAGAAATATATACGAAAACAAGTAAGAACGTTGCAGTCGGGCGCCACCGACTGCGTCAGACTCTGTTCCTGTTAAAGGTGTGTAGGCTCAATAAATATGTAGACCGTCCGTCCGTCTTTCCGTATGTTTGAATGCGAGATTATTGAGATTCCTTTTTTGAGCATGTCTTTTACATCAATTTAGCTACAGTCATACAATTTTACATATAGCTTTTTTAAAATAAAATACTATTTTGGTTTTTATTATATATTTTGGATACTGGCTCCACATTTCACAAAATCAATTTAATAAAAGTTTAGTTGCAAATAAAGCCACATTTACATTTTTTTTAATTTTTTAGGTAAAACCGTATTTTTAATAAAATATAAGGATTTATGCAGAAAGTTTTATCAAAATCCATTAAGTAACATAGAAGTTATAATAAAAAAAAAAAAAAAAAACATTTTAATAAATGATAATATCACGCGGCAGCGATGGGAACAGAACCTGGGTCACGCGCTTCGCATGCCACCGACTCTACCCACTACACCACGGCGTCTCTTGCGCCAAATTGAGTTTGGTGTGTTTATTTGGTTAAACAGACTTGCCCCAGTTAGGTCAACTAGAATTTGTTTTAATAAATATAAGGATTTATGATGAAAATTTTATCAAATCCATTAAATAACATAGAAGTTATAAAAAAATAAAAAAAAAAATTTTATTAAATGATAATATCACGCGTCAGCGCTGGGAATCGAACCTAGGTCACGCGCTTCGCATGCCACCACTCTACCCACAACACCACGGCGTCTCTTGCGTGGCTATGTGCCAAACTGAGTTTGGAAGTGTTTTGATTTGGTTAAACAGACTTGCGTTGTGGTAGCGAAGACCCTGCTTCAATCCCCAGTTAGGTCAACTAGAATTTGTTTTACGGAGGCTTATATTATGATTATTATTATTTTTTTTTTCGTAAATTTTAATTTCATGAACAGTAACCCACATGTCAAATTTGGATGCTCTACGTCTCAGACTGTAGGAGATACAGTTTTACCCTATTTGCCACGCCCCAAATGGGCGTAGCTATATATAACATACATTTTTGGGTAGAGGTAGGATACTAGTATATATATTCCAAGTCCGAACTCTCTGACGGAAATATTGCCGAAATTATCACTGTTTTTGTAAAAGATATAGTAATTCCCGATTTGCCACGCCCCCAGAAGACGTGGATACATAACTTTTGACTTATCTTAAGAGGAGGTCAACAGTATCCCACATGCAAAATTTGGACGCTCTAGCTCCAAAACTGTAGGAGATACAGTTTTATCCGATTTGCCACGCCCTTAATGGGCGTAAATATCTATAATATATATTTTTGATTCCGAGTGATCTACTTGCATATGTATTCCAAATTTCAAGTCTCTAGCTCTTAATACGCTCAAAATATTATAAGATTTATACAAATCGCTATATATATATTCCCGATTTGGTACGCCCCCAGGGGGCGTGGGTATATAACTTTTTGATGTAACTTAAGGGAAGGTCAACAGTAACCCACATGCCAAATTGCTTCAAAGCTGTAGAAGATATAGTTTTATCCGATTTGCCACGCCCACAATGGGCGTAGATATATAACCTATATCTTAAAACGTCCGCGTGGTGTACACGAATATATATTCTAAACCCCATTTCTTAGACTGCAATATTGACTAAAATAACAGCGTTTTAGTCTTAATAGATATAGCATTTCCCGATTTGCCACGCCCCCTGTGGGCGTATCGGAAAAATACTCAAACTTGATCTGACGCGGATACACACGAGTATATATTCCAAATTACAAGTCTCTAGCTTCTATAGTGTCCAAATGCTGCGCGTTCATACAGACAGACGGACAGACGGACAGTCGGACAGACGGACAGACGGACAGACAGCAAGACGGACATTGCACAAATCCAATAGACTCTTTTTCCCTTTGGGAACAGAGTCTAAAAACATAAGATCATTCGATCCAAAGACACAAAACAAAGCACACGCTTTTGTCTCAACTTATTCAACCTATTATATGGCGACCGTGACAGGACATTGGAACTTGTAAAGAAAAAACACGACTCCGTGGATGTGAATAACATGGAATTCAACTTATTATAAGGAAAAAATATTTGAGCAATTCCGATAATCTAGACAAAGTTAAAAAACAAATAATAAAAAGCAAAACAAAATTGATGAAATATACATCAACAATCCTTCCTTTATAATAAACGCTATTAATATTTTACGTTTGCATAGTGAGTATATTACAATATACCAATTCGAAAACGAATATATGAGTACAAATGATATGCAATTAATTAATTAACAGAAAATGGTATTGTATTATCTACATTGCCAAATGTAAAGGTTAAAATGATAAGCACCCCATACTGGGAACAGCCACAGTAACATTAGTAAGTTTACATAGGTAGGAATAAGTACTAGTAATAATAAGCTGTGGAATGGAATGAATTAGCGAAACAGATAAACTCGTTTAAATTAAAATTTGAGAAATCGTATTAATGTATCAATAAAGATACATTAATAAAAGTAAATACGCTTATTCACCACACCACAATACTAATTACTAAATATAATAATAGCAGTGAATTGGTAGCTTCAAACAGAAATAGAAATAGTGCACATAACGAGCAATGTGCAAAGATATTCCGCTCACTAGTCAGACTAGAACATGTAGGTAATATCACAACATTACGTAGAACATAACTAAAAGCCTTTATTTTCCAATTGAATTTGATCCAAATAAATTCAAAGATTTGGATGGGTCTAAACCAATAGTTGAAATTGAGGATAGAGCGGAAAGTGACACTGATACCCTCGAAGATGAAGAGTTAAATACAATGGCACAAACCATAGTCGAATTCTAAAAGCTAGCTTCATCTTTAGTCCCAGACTTTGATGGAAAAGCTGAGAATTTGCAAAGTTCATTGGATGCATTAAGTCGAATCTAAAACAAAATTCAAGGGCCATGCCAGAAATCTTATTAGTAATGAGCAGTCAATCACTGCCATTATTAGACTCTGTTCCCAAAGGGAAAAAGAGTCTATTGGATTTGTGCAATGTCCGTCTTGCTGTCTGTCCGTCTGTCCGTCTGTCCGACTGTCCGTCTGTCCGTCTGTCTGTATGAACGGGCAGCATTTGGACACTATAGAAGCTAGAGACTTGTAATTTGGAATATATAGTCGTGTGTATCCGCGTCAGATCAAGTTTGAGTATTTTTCCGATACGCCCACAGGGGGCGTGGCAAATCGGGAAACGCTATATCTATTAAGACTAAAACGCTGTTATTTTAGTCAATATTGCAGTCTAAGAAATGGGATTTAGAATATATATTCGTGTACACCACGCGGACGTTTTAAGATATAGACTATATATCTACGCCCATTGTGGGCGTGGCAAATCGGATAAAACTATATCTACTACACCTTCGAAGCTAGACCATCCAAATTTGGCATGTGGGTTACTGTTGACCTTCCCTTAAGTTAGATCAAAAAGTTATATACCCACGCCCCCTGGGGGCGTGCCAAATCGGGAATATATATATAGCAATTTGTATAAATCCTATATTATATCTAGCGTTATAAGAGCTAGAGACTTGAAATTTGGAATACATGTGCAAGAAGATCACCCGGAGTCAAAAATATATATTATAGATATTTACGCCCATTGAGGGCGTGGCAAATCGGATAAAACTGTATCTCCTACAGTTTTGGAGCTAGAGCGTCCAAATTTTGCATGTGGGATACTGTTGACCTCCTCTTTAGATATATTAAAAGTTATGTATCGTATTAAAAGTTACCAAATCGGGAATTACTATTGTATTGAATATTTCTATCTTTTATTTAACCAAAGAAGAACACTTGGTTGATATGTTCGACTTCATTCGTTGAGAGTCATTTATTGTATGATTGCTTTTGTATTCTTTACATTTGGTTATATATATATCTAAAGACCGCGTGACAGTACTGCCAGTGACGCCGGCAGAGGAGCGGTCAGCTTATGTATAAACGTTTACATATGTATATATATCTAAGGGCTGACGAGAGTCGCAGCGACAGAGAGGAGGTATTATGTTCACTTGGTGACAGAGCCGGAGCGCATGTCCAGTATGCCGACTCTGCATTGTTCAGGTCCATGCACTCAAGGGCGATCGTATTACCGTAAGTGCTTGGGACTTGGATTTGTATATATGAATATTGTAGCCAAGTGCTACAATGTGTTTGTAATAATATTTCTGCATTTAACTGAGTACAGTGAGCATTTGATATGTGAACATACTACATCTCCCTTCTTTAGAAAAATAACGTAATTATATGAAGTTATTTTCTCATTATTGTTACTTATATATATAATATAATTTTGTATAAATAAAAATATTATTTTTTTTTTTTTTTGAATTTCTTAAAATTTGATTTTATGAACTTGATGGAATTTAATAGGATTTTATGACATATATAGTATTTAATATTTAAAAATTTTTTTTTTTTTTTTTTTTTTTTTGCATTTAGTTCAGGTATGTCAAATTGCATTTAGTTCAGGTATGACAAATTGCATTTAGTTCAGGTATGACCATACTTGAAATTTTAATAAGAGAAACCAATTGATTATGAAATAAAAACTTTTAACCTATCTTTATGTACTATTTGTTTTTTACTTTTATTATTTGAAATTACTACATTTTCATTTTCTTCTATCCTTTCTACCTTATAAGGTCCAGTATATTTGTAATCTAGCTTATGACCTGTTTCGTTTTTTAATAAAACATTATCTCCTATTTTTAAATCAAAATTTAAAGTATTTCTATCATAGTATATTTTTTGTTTTTGCTTATTTGCTTCTATCATTAATCTAGCTCTTTTATAGGCTTGTTCGAGTCTAAATTTTGATTCTTTAGCGTAGTCTTCTAAATTATAACGTGGTTTAATATTATCTATACTATTAAATTGTCTTGGCAAGTTTGATGTTTTTCCAAATACTAACTCATATGGACAATAATCATGTGCCATAGAGGGTGTTGTATTAAAGCAATATACGAAGTATTGTAGCCATACGTCCCAATCCGTCTTATCGACTGATATGTATGAACGTATGAACTCATTAAGTGTTCGATGGCTTCGCTCCACGGTACCTACAGTCTGGTGATGATGTGCGGTGGAAGTTATATTTTTTATATTAAGATTTTTGCATAAATCTTCAATTATGGAATTTTTATATTCTGTTCCCATGTCCGTAATGAACGTCTTCATTGGACCGTACTTTAGAATAAACTTTTCAAATATAGCTTTTGATACTGTTTTCGCACTTTTTTTTGAATTGGTATTGCAATAAGGTATTTTGTCAAATCGCATATCAAAGTTACTGCGTATTCATTTCCTTGTTCAGATTTTGGTAAAGGACCGATCGTGTCTACAATTACCCTGTCGAAAGCCATTTGTGGCGTTTCTGTAATAGTTAATGGAGTTTTAGTATGTTTAGTGGTTTTTGACTTTTGACATTTTTGGCATTTTCTTATATAGTTTGAGATATCTTTTGTCATATTTTTCCAGTAATAATGCCTTTTTATTTTGACTATAGTTTTAGCTATCACTGTATGACCTCCTTGTATTGGATCGTCATGAAATGTAAACAGTATTGCTTCTTTCTCTTTATCATTATTTGATAATTGGGTCACCGGCTTGAGTAGCGCTACTCTTAAATTTTTAATATTTTATTGCCCATTAATTTAAAAGATTCAATTGAGATGGTCTCAAAGATCTTTTCGCTCGGTGCCACTTTGAGTTGGCTAATATTAAGTATACCGGCTTCTGTTTCAAGCCTTTGAAAGAATTGACCTAAATCAAAAATTTCATTGGTGTACATATCGCTAACGTCAATTCTTGCTTTAACTTTTTTTCCATGTTTTATTAAGCATAGAGATTTGGTTAGTCGCAAGGTCACTACTTTTCGTACTTCGTCATTTACAATGACTTCGTATACGTTGGGCTGAGAAGCATTTAAAGTTTGCTTACGCAAATCTTCTTTTTCTTTTCCTGCGCAGGATTTTAACTGTTTACTTTGATTTCTGGTAGTGACTTTCAGAATTTTATTATTTATTTGAATATTTTTTAAGTACCTTATTGTTATTCTTGATAGTGCTTCGGCTACATGATTGTCTTTACCCTTTAGATACTCTACTGTAAAATTATATTCCTCTAATTCAAGTCTCATTCTGGTAAGTTTGGAACTGGGGTTTACCATTGAAAATAGGTAGGTAAGTGCTCTGTGATCTTTTTGACAGTGAAGTGTCTACCATAAATATATGGCCTAAAATATGTTATTGCCCAATGAATAGCTGAAAATTCCTGTTCTGTTGTACTTTTGTTGCTTTCGCCTTTTGTAAATGATCTTGATGCGTATGCTACTGGAAGCTGGAGTCCATTTTGGTTTTGAGTAAGGACTGCTCCACATGCTTTCTTACTGGCATCTGTAATAATGCAAAATTCTTGGCTGAAATCTGGGTATTGTAAAAGTGTTGGATTCATTAGTGCCGATTTTAGATGATCGAAGGCGTTTTGGGAATCAGCTGTCCATTCGAATTTTACATCTTTTTTACATAATCTTGTTATGTGACGAGAATAGTCGGCAAAATTTTGTTTGAATAGTCTGTAATGGTTACAAAATGCAACAAACCTTCTAGCGCTGTCCGCATCGTGTGGGACTGGATAATTTTGAATGACGTCGTACTTTTTGTCGTCGGGTAAGATTCCTTTGTCTGTGCATGTAAAATGAACATTTTTCGGGATGTAACTTTAGGTTATGTTGCCTACAATTCTCAAAAATATCAGTTAAATTTTTGAGCATCTGTTTTTCGGAACAACCAGTGACTATTAAGTCATCCATATAAAGGAATGCTTGCGAAGGTTCAAGTCCAGAGAAAGCTATAGTCATCATTCTCTGAAACGAATTTGGGGCTATTTTTAAACCGAATGGTAATCGCGTGAAGCGATATAAACCATTGTTTGTTGAAAACGAAGTAATATCTCTTGAGTTTTCTTCAAGTTCAATTTGATGAAAACCTGACATTAAGTCCAGGATGAAAAGTATTTGTTCTACCTAGTTGATCTAAAATATCGTAATCTGGGGAGCGGAAATTTATCAGACAACAGTTTTTTATTAATCTTGCGATAGTCAATTACTAATCTCCATTTTTTCTTTTCCGAATTTGGAAGTGACTTTTTGGGTACTAATAACAAAGGGCTATTATAAGCAGACACAGATGGTTCGACTATTTTGTCGTCAATTAATTTTTGGACTTGTTTTTGAATTTCGTCTTTTTGACTGTGAGGATTTCTATAATTTTTAATATATATTGCTTCATCATCCTTCAATCTCAGTTTTTGTTTATAAAAATTATTGGTGGTCATCGATTCGGTTTCTAGTCCGAATACATCGCTGTATTGTTTGCATAATGTTGTTAACTGTTTATGGAATTGTGGTGGGAAATTCTTTGATAGCTGGTTTAATACAGATTTTTCTCTGTTCTCTGTATGTGTTTTAACTACTTCGTAGTTTGAAAGTGGTTCATATTCTAAATCATTTATATTGATTAACTTATCTTTATTTGTTGTATTAAGCATTCTTATGAATGCATTTTGGGTTGTTGCTATGGTATTTGCTATGTAGATACCATGCTGAATTTCTTGGTTCGGAATAAATATACTGTCTTCTACTGAGTTTATTTTAATTTTCCGGACAACTTGTGATCTTGCTGGCAGAACTATTGAATTGTTGCCAGAGTTGTATGTTATTGGAACATAAATTGGGTATTTTAAATTATTTGGTCTAATTATTAGCCAGTCTTCAGACGGCTTGAAATCTAATTGACAGTTGTATTTTCTAATGAAATCGATTCCTAGTATTCCATCACATGGAATAGCGAAATGTAAATTAACGATGTGAAAATCGTGTGGAATTATATATTTTGAAGTTTGTATTTCAATAGAAGTAAGTCCTTTTGATTTGGTTACTTCTTGACTTATTCCCTGTATATTGATTATGTTATTAGTTTGGATGTATTGAAAAACATCTGAATTTTCTTTTAATATTGATATATCTGCACCTGTGTCTATTAAAAAGACTAATTCTTTTCCCGATGTTACATTCATAAAAGTTACGTATATGTTTTGGCTGAGATTGATGGTGTGAATTTTAGTATTTCTTACTGTTGAGCATCTAAAGGTTGCTGGGAGTTTCCCGAAGCGTTTTGGGCTGTCCTAACACTGTGGTTGTTATTTTGGTTATAACCTCCATTTTGGTTGTTATTTCCTCTATTACTTCCTCTATGAGTTCCTCTATAGTTTCCTCTATTGTTTCCTCTATAACTATTATTATTATTCTGGTAGTTATCATTCTGGCTGTTGTTGCGATTGTTATTGTTATAATAACCGCGTCCATTGCCTCTACCACGATAATTATTTTTGTTGTTATAATTACCGCGACCTCTTTGGGCGAACAATATTGAATTTGGATTTCCTGTCATTTCAGTACTACATTGTATGTACTTCGTGACGGCTTCATTCATCGTTTTGAAATTACCTGCCTCAAGTATTGTTTTTAATCTTCCATGTTCACAATTTTTAACCATTGCGCTAATGGCTTCTTTAGTGCTGAATTTGTCAGCATGTTCGGCTGATAGGCCCTCATCAATATACGAAGCTTCCAAAAGCTTTCGTAAATTGTCAATTTCTATAGTGAACTTTTCGGCAGTTTTTCCTTTTTGAATCGTTTTAGACAATTTAGCTTTTATTACATCGGATGTTTCACCGACTATAGTATCTTGCAATTTTTTGATTATTGCATTAATTGTCGTTTCGTCTTGGACTTTGTATAGTGTTGAGCCAATAATTTTTGATTTAATGACCTCGACAGCTATTTCTTCGAATGTGCCTTTTGTCAAATTTACTAACTTCAAAGCTGTTACAAATCTTTGAAGATGTATTTTTTGTCCATTGAATTCTGGAATGGCATTCGATATGTCCTTTATATATGCCCTTTGGGCGCTTACGTCTGTCATGATGTTATCTTTTGTTTCTATAGAGCTTGTGCTAGAATTTAATTCTTCTTCCTGTTCTATTTCATTATCTTGTTCTGATAATGTGATTAGTGCAGGAATTGTAAGATCGTTTAGATCGCTTTCTTTTATATCAGTTTCTTCGTTTGATTCTGAATCTGAGTCTATTTCAACTGATTTTGAGTCTAGTGTTAATGGGGTATTTAGGATTGTTGGAATGAAAATGTCTAGCTGAAACTTTTCTTTGATGTTTAATAAATTTGAACGTAACTTGATCAATAATTTTGATAATTTTGACCAGTTCGTTTTATTTATTATTCGTCTATTATCATGCACCAATACTCTTGCATCGTTAAATGATTTTACAAGAATTTTTGCATGTTTGTTCAAAGTTTCTTTTTGGATTGTCCTATTCTGGCTTACACATTTGTACGATTTTTCAAATGTTTCTTTTATTTCACGGATATGGAGAGTTAGTTGCTCCCATTCCATGCTTAAGATTCGAAATCTATATACTATTTTTTTTTTTTTTTGTTATTATTTTCAATTCATTTATGCTAGTCAATATCGTTTATCTGTTGTTTTTAATTAATCATTTTTATTTAAGCGATATTTAAGTATTTTGTAAATACAATTTAGGTTTCATTTCAATTCATTTCTCTTTCTTTTTTTTCGATTATTATCTGTGTGCATATTTTTTTTTAGATCTTATCCAGATCGTTAGCTTGGCTTAAGGCCCTTTTTGTTACACACTTATTGTGTAAGAGATATGCTTTATATAGAATATACACACACATAATAATGACAATTATCAATAACAATATATTTGTTAATTTTAGATCTGTATTTGATGATTCGATTTTATTTATTACATTTGCAGTGGAGTCCACTGTTTTTGTCTCAATTAAACCCATTGTGGGTACTATATATATATCATCAAATTTGCTTATGCTGTTATTAAACATACATATATTTTCGAATTAGAACAATAGTTAAAAAAATTTTTTTTTTGTAATTTTGACATTTTAGTCTTCAAACTTAAAGCAATAATTAAAAAATTTTTTTTTTTTGTGTTTATGATTATGGCATTTTAGTCTTACATTTTTCTACCTATTTGTTTGTATAGCTTTACAGGCTATACTGCTATCGGGCAGAAAAGGTTCCGCTCAATTTCACAAAATTCTTATATATATATTTAATTTTATTTTAATTTATTTATTTTTTTTTTTTCATCCGGTCGTCTTTGTTGCTGCATCAGCTGGTCGTCGCCGGCTGGCACGCTGATGCTCCTTCGTAGGCGTAAAAGGCGGCCTGCCTTTCACGCTTGTTGATCTGTCTTTGTTGCTGCATCAGCTGGTCGTCGCCGGCTGGCACGCTGATGCTCCTTCGTAGGCGTAAAAGGCGGCCTGCCTTTCACGCTTGTTGATCTGTCTGCTGGCGTTTAGTACAGGTGTACTGGCAGAACGGGCTATCCATGGGTCCTGGGCAGTCTGTGGGGCACTCAGTTGGCTTCTTCGGTGTATCCTTGGATGATGGGGGTATAGTTATGTTACTTTCGTATGTAATGGTTTTAATAACTGAGTGAGCAGGAGTTATTGGCTTTTTGTTTTTCTGGGTTGACTTTAAAAAGTCAAGTTCTGCTTGTAGTTTTTTAGCAGTTGCCCATGGGGGTGGAGTTGGATTTGTGTATAATAGCCACTTTACGCGCGCTATTCTTTTCTTTATTTTATATGCAACTCCCCTTCTGTTAGCCATAACTCATGCTCTACTCACTCAGTCTTGTGTCCATTAAGTCCATATCCATGTATTAAAGTTGTTGTTGTTGCTGATGATGTTTTTGTTGTTGTTGATGTGCAGGTTAATTTGCACATGTCACGGTCGCCATGTATTGAATATTTCTATCTTTTATTTAACCAAAGAAGAACACTTGGTTGATATGTTCGACTTCATTCGTTGAGAGTCATTTATTGTATGATTGCTTTTGTATTCTTTACATTTGGTTATATATATATCTAAAGACCGCGTGACAGTACTGCCAGTGACGCCGGCAGAGGAGCGGTCAGCTTATGTATAAACGTTTACATATGTATATATATATCTAAGGGCTGACGAGAGTCGCAGCGACAGAGAGGAGGTATTATGTTCACTTGGTGACAGAGCCGGAGCGCATGTCCAGTATGCCGACTCTGCATTGTTCAGGTCCATGCACTCAAGGGCGATCGTATTACCGTAAGTGCTTGGGACTTGGATTTGTATATATGAATATTGTAGCCAAGTGCTACAATGTGTTTGTAATAATATTTCTGCATTTAACTGAGTACAGTGAGCATTTGATATGTGAACATACTACACTATATCTTTTACTAAAACCGTGATAATTTCGGCAATATTTCCGTCAAAGAGTTGGGACTTAGAATATATATGCTAGTATCCTACCTCTACCCAAAAATATATGTTATATCTAGCTACGCCCATTTGGGGCATGGCAAATAGGGTAAAATTGTATCTCCTACAGTCTTAGACGTAGAGCATCCAAATTTGACATGTGGGTTACTGTTCATGAAATTTAAATTTACGAAAAAAAAAAATAATAATAATCATAATGTAAGCCTCCGTAAAACAAATTCTAGTTGACCTAACTGTGGATTGAAGCAGGGTCTTCGCTACCACAACGCAAGTCTGTTTAACCAAATCAAAACACTTCCAAACTCAATTTGGCACATAGTCACGCAAGAGACGCCGTGGTGTTGTGGGTAGAGTGATGGCATGCGAAGCGCGTGACCCAGGTTCGATTCCCAGCGCTGCCGCGTGATATTATCATTTAATAAAATGTTTTTTTTTTTATTTTTTTTATAACTTCTATGTTATTTAATGGATTTGATAAAAAATTCAGCATGAATCCTTATATTTATCAAAACAAATTCTAGTTGACCTAACTGGGGCAAGTCTGTTTAACCAAATCAACACACCTAACTCAATTTGGCGCAAGAGACGCCGTGGTGTTGTGGGTAGAGTCGGTGGCATGCGAAGCGCGTGACCCAGGTTCGATTCCCATCGCTGCCGCGTGATATTATCATTTATTAAAATGTTTTTTTTTTTATTTTTTTATAACTTCTATGTTACTTAATGGATTTTGATAAGACTTTCTGCATAAATCCTTATATATTATTAAAAATACGGTTTTACCTAAAAAATTTAAAAAAAATGTAAATGTGGCTTTATTTGCAACTAAACTTTTATTAAATTGATTTTGTGAAATGTGGAGCCAGTATCCAAAATATATAATAAAAACCAAAATAGTATTTTATTTTAAAAAAGCTATATGTAAAATTTTATGACTGTAGCTAAATTGATGTAAAAGACATGCTCAAAAAAGGAATCGCAATAATCTCGCATTCAAATATACGGAAAGAAGGACGGACGGTCTATATATTTATTGAGCCTACACACCTTTAACAGGAACAGAGTCTGACGCAGTCGGTGGCGCCCGACTGCAACGTTTTTACTTGTTTATAAACTGAAAAAATACTGTGAAAGGAGAATCAGTAGAAGTTATTTCTGAAAAGCTGCTAAACTTACAACAAAAGAGTAAAACGACAAACCAATATACCCAAGGTAGAGAAATTGACTAAGTCTCTAAAAGGAGCTTATATCAATGATGGTTTGTCACCTGATTTAGCTAATAAGTACAGCACAACACTCGCTGTCAAAGCTATGACTCAGAACTGCTCTATCGATAATGTAAAACTTATCATGCAGATAGGCACACTCAATAATAGGAATGATGCCATCTCAAAGTTTGTAAACAGCTGTACCGAAGCAACAGGATAGTCAAATACTGTACTGTACTTCCAACAGCGTCAAAATGGCAAATTCGAGGCAACCGAGGTAATTACCGATTAAGAGTTAATCGCCAAAATAACGGTTACTAATACAATAACAACAAAAAAAACAGAGGAGGAAATTCCAACAATGTCAGAGTAGCCCAGAATAGTTCGGGAAACTCCCAGGCACCTCCAGAAACTCAGAGTTATACTGTAAAATATATACCACTAACCTTATTCTCAACAATTTCGATGGATACATAACTTTAGATTTATCTTAAGAGGAGGGCAACAGTATCCCACATGCAAGATTTGGACGCTCTAGCTCCAAAACTGTAGGAGATACAGTTTTATCCGATTTGCAAAGCCCTCAATGAGCGTAAATATTTATAATATATATTTTTGATTCCGGGTGATCTACTTGCACATGTATTCCAAATTTCAAGTCTCTAGCTCTTATAACGCTCAAAATATTATAGGATTTATACAAATCGCTATATATATATTCCTGATTTGGCACGCCCCCAGGAGGTGTGGGTATATGACTTTTTGATCTAACTTATGGGAAGGTCAACAGTAAGCCACATGCCAAATTTGGGTGCTCTAACTTCAAAACTGTAGAAGATATAGTACACGAATATATATTCTAAATCCCATTTCTTAGACTGCAATATTGACGAAAATAACAGCGTTTTAGTCTTAATAGATATAGCATTTCCCGATTTGCCACGCCCCCTGTGGGCGTATCGAAAAAATACTCAAACTTGATCTGACGCGAATACACACGAGTATATATTCCAAATTACAAGTCTCTAGCTTCTATAGTGTCCAAATGCTGCGCGTTCATACAGACAGACGGACAGACGGACAGACAGCAAGACGGACTTTGCACAAATCCAATAGACTCATTTTCCCTTTGGGAACAGAGTCTAAAAACATAAGATCATTCGATCCAAAGACACAAAGCAAAGCACACGCTTTTGTCTCAACCTATTACAGTAGGTTTCAGTAGAGCTTTCTTCAAATATTCGAATGCTTTTTGGCATTCATCGGACCATTCAAACTTTGCGCTTTTCCTAGTTAGTTTTGATAAATGACGTGAGAAATACGCAATGTTTTTTATAAAATGTCTGTAATACAAAACAGACAAATCTTTTAGCGCTGTCAGCTTCCTTGGGGACTGAGTAATTCTCGATAACATCGTATTTTTTGTCGTCTGGCAAAATACTTTAAGTGAACTTATGACCTAAGAAAGTGACTTAGTGCCTGAAATTTTATCATTTGTCTGGGTGCATTTCAAGGTTGTGCTTTCTACATAAGTCAAAAACATCTGTTAAGTTTTTGATCATGTGTTTTTCAAAACAACCAATAACTATCAGGTCATATCAGAAACATATATGTTGGCTCAGCTCCTCACAGCAAGCTCCAAAACTGAGGAGCAACCCTCGCAACGATAGCTGACGCAGTCGAGAGTGAAATTAAAAGTGAAAGTGAACAGACGTGAAAGTACAAGTCAACGGAAATGTCAGTGAAAAGTGATGATCTAAGGACATCGAGGGATACACAAGGACATCGAAATACATTGAGGGACATCAAAGGACAACACAGGACCTCATACAGAAGAGCATCCAGCAACAGCTGCCACCAAGACAGGACACTGGTAGGCAGCTTTAGCTGAAAGGCATCTTTGGCAAGTCTTAGAGTGTGTGAGTGCTATTTGCGGTGTAGCCGTGCGTACTCAGAGTGAGTACGCTGTTTCTTGTGAACACGTAAATGTGCTCGAGGTGAATCCAGCAGTAGCAGAGCCTGTATGAAATTGCGCGGATCACCGGAGTATACAGAAGCGTATCCTGGCAATAACCTGGAGTACCCAGAGCGTATCCTTTACGTGCAAGAGAGACTTATCGCAGTCGGAAGCCGGAGTGCCTCGCAAATAGCGAATCACGCAGCCAAGTTTGCCCGTAGAAGGCGAGTCCTTGCGTATAGCAGGAGCACCTCAGGCAGGATAACAATAACTGTAAACAATACACAAACATAAGCTAAATCAAAGTACAAAATATACCGCTTAAACTTAAACATATCCAAGACTTATTATTATAGCAGGTGCCTACAATTATAAATGCTGCTGATGAACCCACAGTCGACTGATCTCAGCCCTGCTTAAACTCGGGATAATCGAAGGTTAAGAAATGTTTTAGGGGAATAACTTTGGCGCTATTGAAGTTTTAGACCTGAAATTTGGAATGCCGACAGAAAAACAGAAACAAAATCACCTAATGCTACAATTACCAACTGTTTAGATATAAATGAAACCGCTGCTCCGTCAAATTAGGCTGCTCAAAGTGTGTAGGAAACTATAGTCTCACATAAAACAAGCCGCTCCTCTGTCAAATTGGACTGCTTAATCTGCGCAGTAAACTAAAGAACCACTGAATGTCCAGAAGAGTCAGGATTTAAATGTACCAAATGTAAGGGTCCACAACAATCAAACGACCCCAACTGCTCAATTTAAAATACTAACACTTTTCTAAACCCCCGCAGCTGGACAACCTAAATATTTAACCAAATAGTTTAGTGGCATGTAAAAGTTTTTATACAAATCAGCTCAAATGCTCAAAAAGACTTCAAGTTGTTCTAAAGGGAATTGAATCAACAGTGAAACCTGCAGAAATAATTTAAAAACATGTTTAGAAAAACCAGCCCCTCAACATCATTACTTCATGAAATCCAAGCAGAGCCGAATAGGGCAGCCCATGGAGTAGCCACAAAGCCCTATTGAAGGGGTTTTATTCAGTCTGCAGCAAAGCATGCTGGATTTTATGCAATTCATGAGACCAATGGAAAACCTTATGCAAAATCAAAGCACTTTAATACAAATGCTTGCATCTCAACACTCCAAATCAATGGCTTCTCTTCGAATAGCCTTGTGGAATTCCAACGGCGTTTCACGGCATAATCTTGAAATAACTCAATTCCTATAAGACAAACACGTCGATGTTATGCTGTCCTAGAGACGCAGTTTTGCCAGTTGTGTCCGCAGCTACAAAGACAGAGGCAGCACATTTGCCTCTCATCTTCGAAATGTGTTTCAACCGAATATTGCAACCAATTCAACTGTGATACAATCCGCACAAAATTAACATCCAAGCTACAACCAAGCCAATTGAATTTCATCCGAAGGAGATCTAATAACACCTAAAATGATAATTGAACTTCAGAATTGTGCTATTTGCTTTATCTGTACACTCTTCAACGCAATAACTAAACTGGCTACTTCCCAGAACCTTCGGTTATTCCGAGTTCAAGCCGGGCTGAGGTTTAGTCGACTTTGTGTTCTTGCCAACAATATTAGTATTTGTAGTCACCTGGCGATAATAATAAGTCTTTTATGGTTTTATGTTTGAGCTGGTATATTTTGTACTTTGTTGTGCTTATGTTAATGTATTGTTCACAATTTTATTCGTTCCGCTGTCCCCGTTGCTCACCGAACTTGCCGGTGCCCAGTATCCTGGTGATGGCTTAGGATCCTCCATTTCCGACGACGTCCACGCCGTCACATAGGCCTCTTCACCGTTCTCCTTGGATGGAACGGTAGTCGCACTGGTGGTCGACGCACCGCGTGCCGCCGTGCCCGAAGTTCCGACGCCTGTTTGGTTACCCGACCTTCTCCTCGTCCGCCTGTAGCTCAACAGGCGAGGATCGGCCGGGTGAACCTTATCGACGCCGTAGTTCGGGGCGCCGGCCGCTGCTTGTTGTTTCTCTATGTTAGTGGGCTCCATCTTTTTGTTGAATAGGCCGAGCTCGTGCCAGCGGCCCCTTTTTATACCCTTCGGCCGTGAGTGTCGGCGTCGGTGGAGTCTAGCGGTTTCTTAGCGCCTTCCCTTTCGCGGTCGCACTCTTCTGGCAGCCTCGAATTATTGCTGAATCTGCTAATATGCGTGCCGTTTTTGTCGGTTTCCTTTTAGCCCTTGCCTTTTGTTGTTGCCCCTTTCGGCTATTGCCTACTGTATGCAATTGCACGCGTATAGGTGCATGCATTTGTTGTTGTCCATTTCGGCTGCCTACTGCATGCGATAACGCTCGTGTGGGTGAGTGCATTTGTTGTTGTTCATTTCGGCTATTGCCTACAGCATTCAATTGCACGCGTATAGGTGCGTGCATTTTGTTGTTGCCCGTTTTGTCTATTGCCTATTGCATGCAATTGTGTGAGTATGGGTGCGTGCCTTTGTTGTTGTTTGCTTTGGCTCTTGCTCGTATTCTAATTTGACTTGCTAATGCTTGCAAATGCTTTTCCCTTCTCATACCTTATTGAAATTTTAATTTCTATTTTAAAAATAACTAGAGGGATGGGCTAACTTCGGCCATGCCGAAGTTTGGTAATACCCTTGCAATTGCAAAGGACTAAGATACAGTCTGTTCTGATTTGCCACGCCCCCAACAATTGGATATATATCATTTTTGGCCAATCTATTGAGCAGGGCAATAGTAACCTATATATCAAATTTAGAAGCTGTACCTATAAGACTTTGGAAGATATAGATTTCACCGATTTGCCACGCCCCTAAGGGGCGGATATATATAATTTTTCATAATTTTGTCGAAACAGTCAAGCCTAACGTCTGTGTCAATTTTTGGAACTCTAGGTGTAAAATTGTAGAAGATATAGTATTTTCCGATTTGCCACGCCCCTAATGGGCGTAGATATATATTCCTTATCTTTTTTATACCCTTGCAAAAAGGGTATATTAATTTTGGTCAGGAGTTTGCAACGCAGAGAAGGAAGCATCTCCGACCATATAAAGTATATATATTCTTGATCAGCAAGATTAGCTGAGTTGATATAGCCATGTCCGTCTGTCCGTCTGTCTGTCTGTCCGTCTGTCCGTCTGTCCGTCTATCCGTCTGTCCGTCTGTCCGTCTGTCTGAATCAACGCAATCTCCTCCGAGACTATAAGAGCTACAGAGCTGAAATTTTGCACATAGGCTGGAATGTCCTGCAGGCGTTGTATATCTCGAAATCATCCGGAACGGATGACTATATCCTATAGCTCCCATAGGACAGATCGGTTTTAAGAAATGTTTTAGTAGGATAACTTCAACATTATTAAAGTCAGAGACTTGAAGTTTGGAATATATACTCCTGATATGCACCCAAATACAAAAAGATATAGCTTATATATCTACGGCCTTTGGGGCGTGGCAAATCGGATAAAACTATATCTTCTACATTTTTAAAGCTAGCGCATCCAAATTTGAAAAGTAATATACTGTTGGCCTTCCCTTTAGAGTAATCAAAAAATTATATATCCACGCCTACTTGGGGCGTGGCAAATCGGGAATGTCTATATAGTACTTAACATAAATTTTCCAATATTTTGGATGCTGTTAAAGCCAGAGATTTGAAACTTTAAACATATATTTGTATCAACCACCCCTAGAAAAAAAGATAAAGAATATATATCTACGCCCATTAGGGGCGTGGCAAATCGGAAAAAACTATATCTTCTACAATTTTACACCTAGAGTCCCAAAAATTGACGCAGACGTTAGGCTTGACCGTTTCGACAAAATTATGAAAACTTATATATATCCGCCCCTTGGGGGTGTGGCAAATCGGAGAAAACTATATCTTCCAAAGTCTTATAGGTACAGCTTCAAAATTTTATATATAGGTTACTGTTGCCCTGCTTAATAGATTGCCAAAAATTTATATATTTGCAATTGATGGGGGCGTGGCAAATCAGAACAGACTGTATCTATATCCTTTGCAATTGCAAGGGTATTACCAAACTTCGGCATGGCCGAAGTTAGCCCATCCCTCTAGTTTATGTTTCAAGTCTCTGGCTTTAACAGTGTCCAAAATATTGAAGGATTTATGTTAAGACCATATAGACTTTCCCGATTTGCCACGCCCCAAGAAGGCGTGGATATATAACTTTTTGATCAATCTGAAGGGGAGGCCAAAAGTATATTACTTTCCAAATTTGGATGCTCTAGCTTCAAAACTGTAGAAGATATAGTTTTATCCGATTTGCCACGCCCCCAACGGGCGTAGCTATATGATCTATATATTTTTGTATTTGGGTGCAACTCAGGAGTATACATTTCAAATTTCAAGTCTCTGACTTTTATAACGTTGAAGTTATCCCACTAAAACATTTTTTAAAACCGATATGTCCTATGGGAGCTATAGGATATAGTCATCCGATCCCGATGATTCCGAGATACACAATGCCTGCAGCACATTCCAGCCTATGTGCAAAATGTCAGCTTTGTAGCTCTTATAGTCTCGGAGGAGATCAAGAATATATATACTTTATATGGTCGGAGATGCTTCCTTCTCTGCGCTGCAAACTCCTGACCAAAATTAAAATACCCTTTTTTCAAGGGTATAAAAATTTCTTGTCTTAAAAATATATATATGCTTAAAAACCAGTAAGAACGTTGCAGTCGGGCGCCACCGACTGCGTCAGACTCTGTTCCTGTTAAAGGTGTGTAGGCTCAATAAATATGTAGACCGTCCGTCCGTCTTTCCGTATGTTTGAATGCGAGATTATTGAGATTCCTTTTTTGAGCATGTCTTTTACATCAATTTAGCTACAGTCATAAAATTTTACATATAGCTTTTTTAAAATAAAATACTATTTTGGTTTTTATTATATATTTTGGATACTGGCTCCACATTTCACAAAATCAATTTAATAAAAGTTCAGTTGCAAATAAAGCCACATTTACATTTTTTTAATTTTTTAGGTAAAACCGTATTTTTAATAAAATATAAGGATTTATGCAGAAAGCTTTATCAAAATCCATTAAGTAACATAGAAGTTATAAAAAAATAAAAAAAAAACATTTTAATAAATGATAATATCAAGCGGCAGCGATGGGAATCGAACCTGGGTCACGCGCTTCGCATGCCACCGACTATACCCACAACACCACGGCGTCTCTTGCGCCAAATTGAGTTTGGTGTGTTGATTTGGTTAAACAGACTTGCCCCAGTTAGGTCAACTAGAATTTGTTTTGATAAATATAAGGATTTATGCTGAAAATTTTATCAAATCCATTAAATAAATAAAATAGAAGTTATAAAAAAATAAAAAAAAACATTTAATTAAATGATAGTATCACGCGGCAGCGATGGGAATCGAACCTGGGTCACGCGCTTCGCATGCCACCGACTCTACCCACAACACCACGGCGTCTCTTGCGCGACTATGTGCCAAACTGAGTTTGGAAGTGTTTTGATTTGGTTAAACAGACTTGCGTTGTGGTAGCGAAGACCCTGCTTCAATCCCCAGTTAGGTCAACTAGAATTTGTTTTACGGAGGCTTACATTATAATTATTATTATTTTTTTTTTGTCGTAAATTTAAATTTCATGAACAGTAACCCACATGTCAAATTTGGATGCTCTACGTCTAAGACTGTAGGAGATACAGTTTTACCCTATTTGCCACGCCCCAAATGGGCGTAGCTATATATAACATATATTTTTGGGTAGAGGTTGGATACTAGTATATATATTCCAAGTCCCAACTCTTTGACGGAAATATTGACGAAATTATCACGGTTTTAGTAAAAGATATAGTAATTCCCGATTTGCCACGCCCCCAGAAGAAATGGATACATAACTTTTGACTTATCTTAAGAGGAGGTCAACAGTATCCCACATGCAAAATTTGGACGCTCTAGCTCCAAAACTGTAGGAGATACAGTTTTATCCGATTTGCCACGCCCTTAATGGGCGTAAATATCTATAATATATATTTTTGATTCCGAGTGATCTACTTGTACATGTATTCCAAATTTCAAGTCTCTAGCTCTTAATACGCTCAAAATATTATAAGATTTATTCAAATCGCTATATATATATTCCCGATTTGGTACGCCCCCAGAAGACGTGGATACATAACTTTTAATATATCTAAAGAGGAGGTCAACAGTAACCCACATGCCAAATTTGGATGCTCTAGCTTCAAAGCTGTAGAAGATATAGTTTTATCCGATTTGCCACGCCCACAATGGGCGTAGATATATAATCTATATCTTAAAACGTCCGCGTGGTGTACGCAAATATATATTCTAAATCCCATTTCTTAGACTGCAATATTGACTAAAATAACAGCGTTTTAGTCTTAATAGATATAGCATTTCCCGATTTGCCACGCCCCCTGTGGGCGTATCGGAAAAATACTCAAACTTGATCTGACGCGGATACACACGAGTATATATTCCAAATTACAAGTCTCTAGCTTCTATAGTGTCCAAATGCTGCGCGTTCATACAGACAGACGGACAGACAGCAAGACGGACATTGCACAAATCCAATAGACTCTTTTTCCCTTTGGGAACAGAGTCTAAAAAGACGCCACTAAAGTAGCAGCGGCGAGAATTACAATGCAACTGAAATTGCGATTTAACTAATAAAATTCAAAGAATAATGCACACATTTGAATGTATGTGTGCACACGTATAGACTGTGTCCGCAGTGTGCACTGCACATGTATTGGCGATCGCTACCGCGTGCTTTTGCCCATTGACAACTGTTTTCTTTAATAACTTCTTTGTTACTTTACGGATTTAAATAATATTTCCAGCATTGAATTCTTTTATTTATGCAAAATACGGTTTTAATTGAAAAATTAAAACAAATTAAATTGTGGCTTCGAAAATTTTTTTTTTTGAAAAATTCATTTTCTGAAATTGTGGAGAATCCAAAATATAAAAAAATATAAAATGTAATTTATTTTCAAAAAGCTAAATGCAAATTTTTGTGGCTGTAGCTTTAAAGATGTAAAAGATATTTTTCAAAAACTGAATCTTCATAAAGTTTTTAATTGATATTAGTGAAACAGGAAAAGTTATCGAATATCAAAAACAAAATCGATATGCGCACTGCATACATGGACCTTCGTGCAAAATTTTAAGTCTCTAGCTCTTAAAGGTTCTGAGATCGACGCGTTGATACATACGGAAAGACGGACAGACGGACAGACGGACGGACGGACAGACGGACAGACGGTCAGACAGAACGACAGGGCCAAATCGACTCAGCTTGTCGCCCTGTTCAAGTATATATATTCTGTATGGGGTCTGCCACGCCTCATTCTGCCTGTTACATACTTTTTGCAAAACCATTATACCCTGATTTCCCATTTTCAATGGGTTCAGGAAATAATAAAACATTTTGTCAATTGGCAGATGCACGCGGCAGCTGTTTAAAACTTGATATTTTAGAATTTCTAATGAATTGCACCCCATAAAAAAGATATAGAGTCTATAGCTGCACCCTTTAGGGGCGTCTCAAATCGGGTAAGGCTGTATCTTCTACAGTCTTGAAGCTAGAGCATCCAAATTTGGAAAAAAATATACTTTTGAACTCCCCTTCAGATTGATCAAAAACTAATATAACCACGTCTACTAGGCGTGGCAAATCGGGAAAGTCTGTATAGTGCTTAATATAAATCCTCCATTATTTTGTATACTGTTTGAGCCAGAGACTTGAAACGTCAAACATATATTTGTATCAACCACACCCAGAAAAAAAGATATGGCATATATACCTACGCCCATTAGGGGCGTGGCATATCAGAATAAACTGTATTTTCTACAATTTTACACCTAGAAATCCAAAAATTTGCAAACAC
Organism: Drosophila gaucha; assembly: GCA_035045545.1. NCBI lineage: Eukaryota > Metazoa > Arthropoda > Insecta > Diptera > Drosophilidae > Drosophila > Drosophila gaucha. The sequence continues at coordinate 82,276 of JAWNOY010000240.1, forward strand.
GTTAAGCTTCACCGTTTCAACAAATTTATGAAAAACAAGTAAGAAAGCTTAAGCCCGACTACCAGATCCCCTGAACCAAGTCCGAGCTGATGTTATAAATAACCTAGCTTACATCTTTTGTCTATACATATTACCTCTGTGCGCATATACACATGTACACATATACACAGGCACGCATATACAAATGCACACATATACACATGCACACATATACACGTGCGCACATATACACGTGCACACATTTGTATACACATCAGTGTTGGCAACTTTTGTTGAGCAAAAAAAGCTAGATCAAGGAAAAATAGACCCAAAATGAAGCCAACTTTTCTTAATAAAAAAAAAGGTATTCAATTATGCAGTCATATTAATTTGGCAACCCTTTTTTTTGCTAACCACAAAAATTTTTACTGAAACTTTCACCATTTTGTATTCAATTTTATAAGAAATCATGCAATTATTAAGTCAAATTAAAACAAGTAAGAACGTTGCAGTCGGGCGCCACCGACTGCGTCAGACTCTGTTCCTGTTAAAGGTGTGTAGGCTCAATAAATATGTAGACCGTCCGTCCGTCTTTCCGTATGTTTGCATGGGAGATTATTGAGATTCCTTTTTTGAGCATGTCTTTTACATCAATTTAGCTACAGTCATAAAATTTTACATATAGCTTTTTTAAAATAAAATACTATTTTGGTTTTTATATATTTTGGATACTCACTCCACATTTCACAAAATCAATTTAATATAAGTTCAGTTGCAAATAAAGCCACATTTACATTTTTTTTTAATTTTTTAGGTAAAACCGTATTTTTAATAAAATATAAGGATTTATGCAGAAAGTTTTATCAAAATCCATTAAGTAACATAGAAGTTATAAAAAAATAAAAAATAAAAAACATTTTATTAAATGATAATATCACGCGGCAGCGATGGGAATCGAACCTGGGTCACGCGCTTCCATGCCACCGACTCTATCCACTACACCTTGGCGTCTCTTTCACGACTATGCTCCAAATTGAGTTTGGTGTGTTGATTTGGTTAAACAGACTTGCGTTGTGGTAGCGAAGACCCTGCTTCAAGCCCCAGTTAGGTCAACTAGAATTTGTTTTGATAAAATATAAGGATTTATGCTGAAAATTTTATCAAAATCCATTAAATAACATAGAAGTTATAAACAAAATTAAAAAAAAAACATTTTATTAAATGATAATATCAAGCGGCAGCGATGGGAATCGAACCTGGGTCACGCGCTTCGCATGCCACCGACTCTACCCACAACACCACGGCGTCTCTTGCGCGACTATGCGCCAAACTGAGTTTGGAAGTGTTTTGATTTGGTTAAACAGACTTGCGTTGTGGTAGCGAAGACCCTGCTTCAATCCCCAGTTAGGTCAACTAGAATTTGTTTTACGGAGGCTTACATTATGAGTATTATTATTTTTTTT
>JAWNOY010000241.1:0-11204 GCA_035045545.1 Drosophila gaucha
AAACGATGTAAGCTAGGTTGTTTAAAACATCACCTAGGACTTGGTTCAGGTTCGTTCTTACTTGTTAGTCCCGTCTTTATTTATTATTATGTTAAGCAAATTTATTGGGGGTATTTGATTGTTGTTGGGAGACTCTGTTCACAAAGGGAAAAAGAGTCTATTGAATTTGTGCAATGTCCGTCTTGCTGTCTGTCAGTCTGTCTGTCAGTCTGTCTGTCCGTCTGTCTGTATGAACGCGCAGCATTTGGACACTATAGAAGCTAGAGACTTGTAATTTGGAATATATACTCGTGTGTATCCGCGTAAGATCAAGTTTGAGTATTTTTCCGATACGCCCACAGGGGGCGTGGCAAATTGTGAAATGCTATATCTATTAAGACTAAAACGCTGTTATTTTCGTCAATATTGCACTCTAAGAAATGGAATTTAGAATATATATTCGTGTATACCACGCGGACGTTTAAAGATATAGGTTATATATCTACGCCCATTGTGGGCGTGGCAAATCGGATAAAACGGTATCTTCTACAGTTTTGGAGCTAGAGCATCCATCATTGCTGAGACTTGGATTTAAATACGTTTAATAATACAGAAGCTATTTAAGAAAACATTTAGTCAATTGGCAAAGGCACGAGGCAGCAGCCTGTACGTGTGCACACATACATTCAAATCAACTACGCAGTAATTGTGTATGCTTGTGTATATGAGTGCGTGTGTATGTGCGCGCAGATGGTAGTATGTATATATATACGATGTAAGCTAGGTTGTTTAAAACATCACCTAGGACTTGGTTCAGGTTCGTTCTTACTTGTTAGTCCCGTCTTTATTTATTATTATGTTAAGCAAATTTATTGGGGGTATTTGATTGTTGTTGGGAGACTCTGTTCACAAAGGGAAAAAGAGTCTATTGGATTTGTGCAATGTCCGTCTTGCTGTCTGTCAGTCTGTCTGTCCGTCTGTCTGTATGAACGAGCAGCATTTGGACACTATAGAAGCTAGAGACTTGTAATTTGGAATATATACTCGTGTGTATCCGCGTAAGATCAAGTTTGAGTATTTTTCCGATACGCCCACAGGGGGCGTGGCAAATTGTGAAATGCTATATCTATTAAGACTAAAACGCTGTTATTTTCGTCAATATTGCAGTCTAAGAAATGGAATTTAGAATATATATTCGTGTATACCACGCGGACGTTTAAAGATATAGGTTATATATCTACGCCCATTGTGGGCGTGGCAAATCGGATAAAACTCTACAGTTTTGGAGCTAGAGCATCCAAAGTTTGCATGTGGGATACTGTTGACCTCCTCTTAAGATAAATCAAAAGTTATGTATCCACGTCTTCTGGGGGCGTGGCAAATCGGGAAATACTATATCTTTTACTAAAACCGTGATAATTTCGGCAATATTGCCGTCAAAGAGTTGGGACTTGGAATATATATACTAGTATCCTACCTCTACCAAAAAAAAACAAGTAAGAAAGCTCTAGTCGGGTCTGCCCGACTACGAGATCCCCTGAACCAAGTCCGAGCTGATGTTTTAAACAACCTAGCTTACATCTTTTATCTATACATATTACCTCTGCGCGCATATACACATGCACACATACACACAGGCACGCATATACACATGCACACATATACACATACACATATACACATGCACACATATACACGTGCACACATTTGTATACACATCAGTGTTGCCAACTTTTGTTGAGCAAAAAAAGCTAGATCAAGGAAAAATAGACCCAAAATGAAGCGAAGTTTTCGGAGAAAAAAGCTGGGAAAAAAGCTTAATTTTCGAAGCAAATTTTGTATGATTTGTAGGAAAATGTATTGAATTCCTCAATTTTTCTGCAAAATTTTTCTTAATAAAAAAAAAATTAGTCAGTCATATTAATTTGACAACCTTTTTTTTTGCTTACCACAAAAATTTTTACTGAAATTTTCACCATTTTGTATTCAATTTTATAAGAAATCATGCAAATATTAAGCCAAATTAAAAACAGCTAAATCGGTTTTTTAAAAAGCTATATTTCCCGCTATCCGATGTTTTGGAATTTTTTCCGCAATTGCTCTTTCATAAAAGCCCGATTTGACGGGAAAAAAGCTGATTTGGCAACAGTGATACACATGCACACATATACATACCATGCACACAGAAGCACGCTGGCCGATTTCTGCGTAGTTGATTTGAATGAATGTGTGCACACGTACAGGCTGCTGCCGCGCGCTTTTGCAATTAATAACTTTAATAACTTCTGTATTACTTAACGGATTTGAATGCAATTTTCTGCATTGAATGCTATTAATTTATTGAAAATACGGTTTTCACTAAAAAATTTGAAAAGATTTAATTGTGGCTTTAATAATTTTTTTTTTAATAAATTTTTTTTGTGAAATGTGGAGCCGGTATCCAAAATATGAAAAAATAGAAAATGTATTTTATTTACAAAAAGCTAAAAACAAAATTTGGTAGCTGTAGATAAAAATATGTAAAAGATATGGTCAAAAAACTGAATCTTGATAACGTTTTAAATCGATATCATTGAAACGAAAAAATTTATCGAATATCTAAAACAAACTCGATATGCGCGCTGTATACACAGACCATCATGCAAAATTTGAAGTCTCTAGCTCTTATATGTTCTGAGATCGACGCGTTCATACATACGGACAGACGGACAGACGGACGGACGGACGGACAGAAAGGGCCAAATCGACTCAGCTCGTCGCCCTGATCAAGAATATATATACTTTATGGGGTCTGCCACGCCTCCTTCTGCCTGTTACATACTTTGTGCAAAACCATTATAGCCTGATTTCCCGTTTTCAATGGGTTCAGGGTATAAAAAAATGTTCTTAAATTCATGTCATAATGACATTATAGCCTTAACTGAAACGTTTTTAAATTGCTCTGTCTGTAACTGTGAAATTTTTTCATATAATTTCAATGTCCATAGACTTGATTGTTCGGTTCGGAATGGTAGTGGGGTTCTTATCGCTGTTAACACTTCTTTCCATTCTGAACCGTTCACTTTTAGATCGCTCCGTCATGCCGAGATTACTGGGGTCAAAGTTAAACTCCCAACATGCTCGTTATACATGACTATATTGCCCTTTCCTCCGATATACAAGTTTAAATTGATCATGTAAACTGTAATAAGGAGATCTTCGAATTTATTCAATATACTGACTTATTTGTGGTGTTAAGTGATTTTAATATTGCGAACACTACTTGGTCTTTATTTTCTGAATCAAATTATTTCATTTTATCAACTCAACATGATTTTTTTGATGGAATGCTTGACCTTCCTTTGTTCAAATGAACTCAATATCAAATCATTTGAACCGAATTCTTGATCTTGTATTCATTAATGATAACTCCATTATTGATGTTACTAGATCTTCTCCACTGTCTGTTCCGGAGGATAGCCACCATCCACATACTTTTTCTTCTTCTTCAAACTCTTCATCACTTTGCCGTTGCTATCATAAATGTAATTTTAAATTACTAAATGAGTTAATTAATTCAACTAATTGGTCAATTTTGTATGACTCGGTTGACATTAATTTTGCAACTAGCTTCTTCTATAACACTCTAAACTCTATTTTAGATGTTTGTGTGCCTACCTGTGCTGTTTTGCCCCCCACAAATAAGCCCCCTTGGTCTTCTCGAAGACTCAATAATTTAAGAAATATAAGATCTAAATATTTCAAAAGATTAAAAAAAACGGGTGCGAATGTTGACTGGTCTAAATATATTATATTCAAAATTCCACCTTCTTCCTTAACAATTTTATTCATTTGTAAACTCGAAGCGTAAATCTTCTTGTTTGCCAAACACATTTTTTCATGGGCTGGATGAAGCTAGCAATGATTGTGATGCCTCTGATCTCTTTGTAATTTCTTCCAATCTACCTTTTCTGCTTGTAGTCCCTAAAATATGTCATACCCATATTATATTTCTTCGTTAAATTGTCCTATTTCTCCTACTGTAAGCCTTGATCCCCTTTTATCTGCCATTGGCAGTTTAAAATCATCTTTCTTCCCTGGGCCGGACAACATCCCTAGCGGTATTCTTAAGGAGTGCAGTGGTTCCCTTGCGTTTCCACTGCTAAAGCTCTTTAACCTGTCTTTGGAATCAAGTATTTTTCCGACTATGTGGAAAGAATCTTATATCATTCCTCTCCACAAAAAAGGTGGCAGGTCTGATATTTCCAATTACAGGGGTATAGAAAAATTATCTGCTATACCAAAATTATTTGAGAAAATAATTACCTCGACTTTGCAACATTTTTGCAAATCCATATTATCTCCGACTCAGCATGGATTTGTACAGAGTCGGTCAACTGCAACCAATTTACTTGAGTTTACCTCGTTGATAAATGATGATTTTGTTGACAAAATGCAAACTGTTGTAATTTACACCGACTTCAGTAAAGCATTTGACTCTGTTCATCATGAAATCCTACTTCAAAAGTTAGACCTTATTGGATTTCCTCCCTCACTATTATCCTGGATTTCATCTTATTTAAAAGATCGAACTCAAAGAGTTTTGCTCAGATCATCAAAATCGAAACTTGTTTATGTTTTATCGGGTGTACCGCAAGGTAGTCATCTGGGTCCATTACTCTTTACTCTTTTCAATAATGATCTTCCATCTTTAATATCTCACTCTCAGATACTTATGTATGCTGATGATGTGAAGCTTTTCCTGTCTTATGCTGATTCTTCCCATCACCTACGCCTGCAAAAAGATTTTAATTCTATGCAGGTGTGGTGTGATGTTAATCAGTTACATTTAAATTGCTCTAAATGTATGATTATGTCTTTCAGTCGTTCAAGACTCCACCTTGTTAATTATTCAATTAACAGTATTCCCTTGAAACGTATTTTTGTAGTCAATGATCTTGGTGTACTCTTTGACTCCAAATTATGTTTCAACAGTCATATCTCGACTATAGTACATGAAGCCAAAGGTGTTCTAGGGTTCAGTAAACGCTGGTCGAAAGAGTTTAATGATCCTTTTATAATCAAACTTCTTTACAATTCGCTTGTTCGGCCAATCCTTGAGCACTGCTCTTGTATATGGTCTCCTCAGAAGGATCGCATTGAGTCTAAACAGGACTAAACAGCATTGAGTCTGTCCAAAAACAGTTCTTAATCTTTGCCTTACGAGGTTTGAATTGGGACCCCATTCTACGTTTTCCATCTTACTCCAGTAGGCTTCTGCTCCTTGATCTTCTATCATTAATCAATCGTAGAACATCTCTTGGTGTAATTTTTCTACATAAGTTGATTATTGGTGACATAGACTCCATCTTTCCTTTAAGTCGCCTCAATTTCTCTGTCCCTGGGAGACCACCCAGGTACTTTCGTCCCTTGAACTTACATATGTGCACAACAGATTATTCTTTGCACAATTCGTTTCATGTCCTCTGCCATAATTATAATCAATTTTATAGCGTCATCTAATCTGAACTCTCTTCCTTTAATCAAATCCTTGCCTCAGTTCACCTTCGGGAAATCACTGACAGTGCCTAGCTATGAGTAGGGGCATAGCCGGCCGGACGGGCAAAAATCTCCCCCATCGTTATCAGTGATTTCCCAGCTGGAATCGCTACCTATTTTCTTTTTTAAGTTTTAACGCTACTAATTTCAATACTAATTTTTGTTTAAGTTTCCTATTAACGAAACCTTTTGATTAACAGATCCCAACAACATCACTGACTACATTGAACTGTGATCTGGGGCATAGCTGGCCGGTCGGGCAAATAAAATTCCCCCAACGTGTCGGTGATGTTTTTAGGGTATACATTGCTAATTTACTTTAGGCTATCTATTTATACATTGTTAAAGCTTACTCTTTAGTTCTTTATATAATATTTTTGTTTTCGTTGACACTCGTCTTTGTCAACATTATTAAATAAATAAATAAATTTGGACACTATAGAAGCTAGAGAATTGTAATTTGGAATATATACTCGTGTGTCTCCGCGTCAGATCAAGTTTGACTATTTTTCCGATACGCCCACAGGGGGCGTGGCAAATCGGGAAGTGCTACATATATTAAGACTAAAACGCTGTTATTTTCGTCAATATTGCAGTCTCAGAACTGGGATTTAGAATATATATTCGTGTAGACCACGCGGACGTTTTAAGATATAGTTTATATATCTATGCCCCTTGTGGGCGTGGCAAATCGGATAAAACTATATCTTCTACAGTTTTGAAGCTAGATCATCCCAATTTTGCATGTGGGTTACTGTTGACCTTTCCTTAAGTTATATCAAAAAGTTATATACCCACGCCCCCTGGGGGTGTGCAAAATCGGGAATATATATATAGCAACTTGCATAAATCCTATAATATTTTGAGCGTTATATATAGAGCTAGAGACTTGAAATTTGGTATACATGTGCAAGTAGATCACCCGGAATCAAAAATATATATTATAGATATTTACGCCCATTGAGGGCGTGGCAAATCGGATAAAACTGTATCTCTTACAGTTTTGGAGCTAGAGCATCCAAATTTTGCATGTGGAATACTGTTGACCTCCTCTTAAGATAAATCAAAAGTTATGTATCCACGTCTTCTGGGGGCGTGTCAAATCGGGAATTACTATATCTTTTACTAAAACCGTGATAATTTCGGCAATATTGCCGTCAAAGAGTTGGGACTTGGAATATATATACTAGTATTCTACCTCTACCAAAAAATATATGTTATATTTAGCTACGCTCATTTGGGGCGTGGCAAATATGTCAAAACTGCATCTCCTACAGTCTTAGACATATAGCATCCAAATTTGACATGTGGGTTACTGTTCATGATATATAAATTTTTTTTTTTTTTTTTTTTTTTTTGTTCTCTCTTTTATTTTTATTTTATTTCAACAAGTACAAGCTACAGATTAACTTTTAACAATATTGGTATCTTCGTTATTATATCACCTAGCTCATCTTAGGAATGAGCTCTAATTTACTATTTATTACTTATTATTTATGAGATCAATTATTACTTTTTTTTTTTTTTTTTTTAAATTTTAATTCTTTTAATGAATTGGATTATGCAAAAGGCCAAAGTGCCTCTTTTTTAGCCACGTTATCGGCACAGAATTGGCAAGATTTTGAGCACAACGGTTTTGGTGGTTCAGCAATCTTTCATTATATCTGCTCGAATAGAATGATATCTGGTCTTCGATATAGCTGATATTGAGGTCTCGATGTAATGTTAAGTTGCTGGAGAGTGGTATGTACCACTCGCATCCAGTTATAAGACGGAGAGTCTTGTTTTGCACAATTTGGAATCTCTTGCGGTTGGATTTGGCTGCAGTACCCCAAATCTGAATGCCATATCTCCATGTTGGTGCTATGATTTGCTGATACACTAGCCGTTTGCAGCGTAACGGAAGGGGTACTTTTTCGGTTCAGTAACCAGTGCAGTTTGCTTCTTTTCATGTGACATATCGCGGTAGTTTTGGTAATATGCTCATGATATGTCAGCCGCTTATCCAGAGTAATACCCAGATATTTAGCCGAAGACTCTTGCGGTATTGGCTCTGCATTAATAAAAACGGGCGTAGTAAGTTTGTGTCGCAATGTGTAACAGACATTAATAGATTTGCTGCAGTTTATACCCACATTCCATCGTTTAGTCCATCTTTCAAATTTGTTTAGGTACTGTTGAATTCCGCTCGTGGCTTCCTGATTACAAACATTTGAGTATAATATGCAGACATCGTCTGCGTAAGATGCAAGGAGCATTTTGTTGCGATCGATGTCAGTTATGTCATTTGGGTCTGGAATGTCGGCAGCAAATATCGAGTACAGAAGTGGAGCAAGAACGCTACCCTGAGGTATTCCTGCTAGCACTAGTCTGGTAGGAGATTGACTCTGTTGGACTTGTACCACGAATTTTCTGTTCTCGAGGAAGGATTTTATAAGCAAATAGATATTAGCTGGTGTTGCTTGTTTTATCTTGGCCAGTAATCCAGGGTGCCAGACTTTATCAAAAGCCTGTTGAATATCGAGAAAACCGCCATTGCAGTATTCTCCTTGGTCAAATGCCTTAAGTATATGGTCTGTCACACGATGAACCTGTTCGGTTGTGCTGTGACCAGCACGAAACCCGAATTGGTGTTCAGGAATCGTTTCATGATGATTCCAGTAGGCAACGAGTCGTGAAGCAATCAGTCTCTCTAAAATTTTTGATATCGAAGGTAGTAGACTTATTGGCCGATACGAGTCGGGATGCTGCTCCGGCTTTCCTGGCTTTAGGATCATGGTTATCCTGGATGTTTTCCATTGTGCGGGAAAGTGTTGCATTCGTAAGCTTGCATTATAAATTTGTGTAAGCAAAAGGATTGCTCGCTTCGGAAGTAGTTTTAAAACTTGATTATTAATTAAATCAAGACCTGGAGTCTTTTTGTTTTTAAGTTTGTGAATTTCTCTGTCAACCTCTTCAAGGCGAATTGGTCTAATAGGTGGAGACATTTGCAGAGGGGATGAGAGGATACTTTCTGTATCAGCTACTTCCTCACTTGATGCAGTGCTTAGGGGTGTGAAGCGCTCAGTTAAATGGTCTGCAAATGTGAGCGCCTGTTCATCTGATGATTTGCACCAAAATCCTGCCGAATTCCGTAGCGGTGTCACTCGTTGAGGTTGGCGTTTAATGGTTTTCGTAAATTGCCATAACGAATGATGCGAGTCGACCGTGTAATCTAGGTTCGCCAGTAACGTCTCGAAGTGCTTGTTGCTATGTATTTGTAAAGCCTCACGTAGTTCTTTAGCAGCTCTATGCCAGCGCATTTTATCTATAGGGTGGTGAGTGCGAAGATAGTGCCTCCGCAATCTTCTTTTGTTAGCCAGTAGATTTGCGATTTCTGTTGGAGGAAGCCATACTGTACGAGTAGAGGGAATTTCTATACCGCTATTGGCTTCTTCGGCAGCTTGACATACCTTTGTATTAAAGATGTCAGCCAAATGGTCTATATCCTCTGCTGTATTAATGTCTACATTGAGTTGAATTGATGCATTTAGATAGTTTCTGAAGGCTGCTATATTGGAATTTCTGCCGAGTAGCCGTGGGTTTGCTGCAATCTGCGACGCTTGGGAGTTGAGATCGACAATTAGTGCAAGGTGATCTGAGTCCAGGTCCCAACTATCATTTATTCTTAGCATTTCATATGGCATACCTTTGAATATCGCAAAATGGATGTGAGAAGGGCTGGCTTCAGCCCTACTGGGGTAGCAGGTGGGAGCACCAGTTGCCAGGATATTCGCCTGACGTATTTGGAGGCTGCAGGCAAGTTCTCTTCCTCGTGCGTTGACTATGCTGGAACCCCATAATGGATGTTTGGCATTCCAATCCCCTGCTATAAGGTATTTGCGGTTACTCGTACAATCGAGCACATCTATAAACTCATCACTGCGCCATGAGAAAATGGGGGGGGGGGGGCAGTATATGGCACCAAGTGTAATTTCTCCGAGCTCTGTGTAGATTTTAACACATATAATTGATAATTGTACTTTTTCCGTAGATATTGGCTCAAGGGGAAAGTGCCTTATGTTTCTCCTAACGAAGACGGCTGCTCCTCCAGCTGCTCTGTCGTTAGGATGAACTACTGTGTAGATATAAAAATCATGAAGATTAATGGGTCTTCTGCTGTTAATTTTAATTTCGCAAACTAAAACTATATCGATATTGTGGGCTGATACGAAGTTACTTAATTCGAGCTGTTTGAGTTTTTACATTCGCCCAAATCAACATGCTATCTACAGCTAAGGCATAAGGATTATCAGCCGGACCAGATGGCACGTAAACATCCCACCATTATCGATGTGTGTGGAATTATCAGTTTAAGATAGTTCTTAGACCGTAATAAAACCCTTTTATGTTTATTTAGGTCATTTCTCAGCAAAAATAGATAATCCCAAATCTCATGTTATCACATATCATAAATCATTATTGATCCTTACAACCTAAGAAACTGTATATAAGACCATCATTTTCATATAATAAATCAGTATTAAAGTAGCACTTGAAAATAGAGCATCGTGTCTCGTCTTTCACTATTTCTTACTCATCTCCGTTGTCCACCTGGTTCAAGTACTAGTTGCGACGCCCGTAGTCACTGGTTCTGTACTAGAGACTTACAAAAACATAATATTAACAAGTAAGAAAGCTCTAGTCGGGTCTGCCCGACTACGAGATCCCCTGAACCAAGTCCGAGCTGATGTTTTAAACAACCTAGCTTACATATTTTATCTATACATATTACCTCTGCGCGCATATACACATGCACACATGCACACATACACACATGCACACATATACACATGCACACATTTGTATATACATGCACACATATACATACATGCCATGCACACAGAAGCACGCTCGCCGATTACTGCGTAGTTGATTTGAATGTATGTGTGCACACGTACAGGCTGCTGCCGCGTGCTTTTACAATGTTTCCTTTAATAACTTCTGTATTACTTAACGGATTTGAATGCAATTTTCTGCATTGAATGCTATTAATTTATTGAAAATACGGTTTTCACTAAAAAATTTGAAAAAATTAAATTGTGGCTTTGATAATTTTTTTTTTTAATACATTTTTTTTGTAAAATGTGGAGCCGGTATCCAAAATATGAAAAAATAGAAAATGTATTTTATTTATAAAAAGCTAAAAACAAAATTTGGTAGCTGTAGCTAAAAATATGTAAAAGATATGGTCAAAAAACTGAATCTTGATAACGTTTTAAATCGATAACATTGAAACGGAAAAATTTATCGAATATCTAAAACAAACTCGATATTTTCGCTGTATACACAGACCATCATGCAAAATTTAAAGTCTCTAGCTCTTATAGGTTCTGAGATCGACGCGTTCATACATACGGACAGACGGACAGACGGACAGACGGACGGACGGACGGACAGACAGACGGACAGGGCTAAATCGACTCAGCTCGTCACCCTGATTAAGAATATATATACTTTGTGGGGTCTGCCACGCCTCCTTCTGCCTGTTACATACTTTTTGCAAAACCATTATACCCTGATTTCCCATTTTCAATGGGTTCAGGGTATAAAAATACCTAGTCTTGGTTCTGCACCAAGGGCTAAAAAACAACACAACATTTGGTGACCCCGACGTTAATATTACAAGCATTCTGTAATATTATCAA